>LNGL01000013.1:0-91047 GCA_001510565.1 Knoxdaviesia proteae | reverse complement strand
AAAAAAAAAAAAGGGCAAGCAAGCTATCAATCAGAAACAGATAGCCTGCCGGCTTTCTATCTTTTCGCTCGCTTTTTCCGCCGTGGACGTCTGAAGACTTCGGACTTGCAGACTTTCAGGTGCCTAAGTCTCACCACCACCACATGCAAAAAGAGAACATACAACACCGAGGATTCCCCAGTGGTCACCCACCTGAGTACTAGTTCGGCCCTCTACGGCTTATCTATGGGGGAGCGGACGGGACCCCGAGTTTTCCGTAGGGTATGGTCGTATGTGACAGAGGGTCGGGCTAGAAGGCGTTATATATCGAGGTCTAGCGGTGAGGCAGGCCTAAAAAGGGGAGAAAGAAAAAAAAACATACAACACCAGGGATTCCCCAGTGGTCACCCACCTGAGTACTAGTCTGGCCCTTTGTGGCTTATCTATGGGGGAGCGGACGGGACCCCGAGTTTTCCACAAGGTATGGTCGTATGTGATAGTAACCGCGTGCTGGAAGAGGTTATATATGGTGATTGAGGAGACAGTGTCATTCACAGAGAGACCAGTGATAATCAAATGGCCCCTCAAAGTCCATACACACACACCAAAGATATCACTATGAGAAAAGATCATCAGGTTTTCAAAACAACGGAATATCAAGACGAGAGTGAGTACATAGAAAAAGAACGAAGCGCGGAATCATACAAAGTTGAGAATAGAACGAGAAACTAATGGAAATAGGAAACAAACGAGCACAGGACGAGAATGAAAGAAAAAAAAAACAACTACCTAACTTAACCGTTACGCCTCCGCCCACTGATATCAGTGTTTCTTTTAATCCCCAACCACACACTTTGGATTTTCTGCATAGTTGAAACTTCTTCTCCGTCCTTCTTCTTCCTCATCATGCTCCGCAGTCCTCCCCCCCTCTAACTTCAGCCATCCGTCAAAAAAGAACAAGGCAATGAAATCAGGAACCCGGAACTCTCAGCCGATTCACCCAGAAAACATAAGAGGGGCGGAAACTGAAAAACTCAGACAAAACGACACAATCCGCCGGCTTCATGCCTTGCTTAATCAAGAAAAAGAAAATGTCGTGATGTGGTTTCTGATGGAGGTTGGCAACTTCCCGCTCACGTGTTCAAGGACCAGGAACGAGGGCAAAAGCAAAAGACTCGCAAGATCCAGCACAAACCGGGCAAGCCGCCCATGGCAAAAGGGAGAGAGGGATGGTGCAAAGGGATATAAACTCGAGGATAGAACATAGCAAGACAACAGAGATAGAAATACGAATAAATATGAGAACCCCGGCATGAAACATCCCGTCCAAACCTCTCCAAGTCACACACTCTATCAGTGGAGTTTGTCGAAACTGCAGATCCGGTCCGTAGACTAGAAAATACACGAGGGCATCGCACGGTCTCGCTTCGGCGGGGCGCTTCAATGAGGCCCCACCGCTCAAACGTTCCGGTACGACCAGATACGGGCACGGGTGTCGCCAGAACCGGTGGCAAAGTAGCCGCCAGTCGGGCTAGGCGCGACCGAGATGACCGAGTTCTTGTGACCCTGGAGCATCAGCTGGGTCGCGCCAGTCCGGGGATCCCAGAACTGGACTCCGCGATCCTTAGATCCGGACATCACCCAATGTCCATCAGGAGTAAGCGCCACTGAGAGAACGAAATCCTTGTGGCCTTCGAAAGTCCGGACGCAGCGTCCTCCCTTGGGGCCAGGGTTCGGGATGCCGCGGGGAGTGCTGAGCTCCCACATCTTGATGGTCTTGTCGAGACTACCGCTGACAAGATCCTTTCCGGAAGGCGAGAACGCCACGGAGTAAACACTATCCTTATGGCCTTCGGGGCCTTCAAGGCGCTCCAGGAGATAGCCCTGGTGAAGATCCCAGACGCGCACACTCTTGTCCAAAGAGCCGGCGGCGACGTACTTGGTATCGGGAGAGATGGCAACAGTAGTAACACCATCCTCGATAGTAAGGGTGAGAGTATTGGTACCGGCCTCGATATCCCAGAGGCGAACAGTGCGGTCACCGCTGCCCGAAGCAATGGTGCGGCCGTCGCGGGCAAAGTCAAGCGAGTAGATATCCTGCTCGTGACCAGAGAAAGTGTTGCGGATTTGGCGAGTTTGAATATCCCAAACCTGTATGGAATAAGAGAAGCGTATATGTTAGTTACGATATCTCAGCAAAAGAGAAAAGGCCCAGCAGCGGTGCGGTAGCATCAACAAGGGAAATTATTCAAGGGCGGGGGGGCAGTAATGTAATAACTTACGCGAATAAGTTTGTCTTCCGCACCAGTGGCAAGGTATCTGCCATCGGGGCTGAAGCAGACACTCCGCACATACAGATCTCCAGTGATGTCGACATTCTCGTCCTGAAGAACGCAGAGCTTCTCTCCAGTCTGGACATCGTAGATCTGGGCCGATCGGTTAGAACCGGTAGCGACGTACTTGCCGTCGTGGCTGAAACGAACACAGCAGACAACGCTCTCGTGGTTCAGGGTGTGAACAAGGTCAACATCCAGCATGCGAGGAACATTGTCGTTGAAGACGCAGAACCAGTCGGGGCCGGTCTTCTTAAGCTGGGCGGGCAGACGCTCCGGATCAATGTCCATGCTCGATGTCGCAGGTGGTCTGGCGGTCATGCGGTTGTGGTCAGGCGTAGGATGGCTGACTTGCGGCGACTGGCTGGCACCGGGGAAAGGGATCGGGTTGGCGATCTGCGGAGTAGCCGGCCCGCCAGGTCCAGGAGGCCGTCCAATGCCGCGGCCGCCGCGCGGGCCGGGAGAAGCGGTGCTCTGGGGAGGTTGAGGGCCCATGTTGCCAGAAGCAGGGCCTTGGGGGTAGCCTCCTTGCTGGAAGGGGGGCTGTTGAGACGGGCCGGGAGGCGGCGGGGGAACGGGAAGACCGGATGATCCCGGAGGCATCTGGTTGTGTGGGCCACCCATCTGGCCCGGCTGCGGAGGTTGGGGGGGGGCCAGTCCAGACTGGCCACCGCTGGACATGATTCCGTTGAACAGGCCAGTTCCGGGCGCAATGGAAGGGGGCTGCAGTGAAGGGCCAGGGTGAGGGGGGGGACCTCCCATGCCACCAATGGCAGGGCCGCCTCCGCGGGGGCCACCCTCGAGTTGACGCCGAAGTAGCTGAAGCTCCTCTTCGTACCTGTTGGCAAGAACGTGCGGCTCGGTTAGTAAACATACACTCATTATAAACCGGAAAAATGGGTATCAAGTTGAGGATCAAGGGGAGGAGCATACTTTTGCTTGAGAGTCATGTGGGTCTGCTCCATCTGGTAAACCTTTTCACGGATGAGCTGAAGCTCACTGACTTGAGCCTGGACTGTAATGAAGGAAAGAAACGCAAAATGTCAGTAGTGTATTAGGCAATAGCTTGTGTGAAAACCAGCCATGAATCATAAGCGGCCTTTAATATAGGATGGGGTCCAAGGCAAGGGTATACAAAGGCAAATAACGCCGGATGCAGAAAATACGTACGCTGATGCTCAAAGGTATCGTTGGCCCGCACCTGGGCTTCATATTCCGAGCGAACCTGATCCAGAAGTTCGTTGACTCGGTTGCTGGGCGTCTGGGGCATGCCAATGCGCCCGGGATGGGAGTACATCGACATGGTGTGGTAGGTATGAAGCCGAAGCTACGGCGATAAGATAAAGTGAAACGGTATGCTCGGATATTCCAACGGGAAAGGATCAAACGCGATCAAGTAGAGAGAGAAGAAACTAGAGATATGTATCGAACCGATCGGCGCAAGTCGGCAAATGTTGGGAACAGATAGAAAAGAACAAATCGATGAATTGATGGATTGGGAAGGGTTGATGAAATTGAACAGAATCACGGCGTGGAAACGATGATGAGATGGAAAAGTTCCGATTGTCGAGTCAAGCGGGCAAGGCCTCTTTTATTCGATGGCTTCTCTTTTCGGTTTCCAGTCGCGGATGGAGACAAGTGGAGGAAGGATGATGGGGGGGAAGTTATAGAAAGGATATAGGGAATGAATAGAAGAGAATATAAGACGAGATGGATTCCACAAAGGGAATCGACTTTCCAGGTGTTTGATTTCGCGACATGCGCCCACAGGCGAACTGAGTCTCACGAAGCGCGCGAACTGAATCGTAAGGAGAAAAAAAAATCAACGGCAAAAAAAAGATCGGGCTTCCTAAAGCAAGGAGGAGGCCGCAATGGAAGGATAAAAGAGCATGAAAAACAGGAGATACCCGAGGAGAGAGACGGCCAAGATGATTTCAAGATAAGAAATGATGAAATCTCTTGGACGGATAATGGGGACAATTGAAGGGGAGGATTGGGAGGGAGAAAGGAGAAGAAGCAGGTTTGACGGAGGAAGAGAAAAAAAAAAGCGAACGAGGGTTTGGTGTGGATTGGTGACAGTCAGGCAAGCCAGCCAAGGATGGTGGAGAACTGGCGACTGATACTTCCTGTCCTGTGCTTTGCAGCGCAGCAAAACTCACTAAACTCTACTGTTGTTATGTATCCTAGTGGTAGTGGTGGTCGTGAGGTACCCAACGACCCTTCCAGAGTTTCTTTTTTACGGAATGCAGGCATATTAATCCTCGGGAGGGGGGGCAGAATAGGGCTTAAGGTGACATTGGCAGCTAACACACAGTACATGCTTGTGCAGCAGTATTGCACGGGGAATCAGAGTACCTTGAACTGTTTCATCAGGTACCTGTGCTCAGAAGACACCCCTACACCACACATCGCCTGCAGCCGGTTTCTATGTGGCTCTTCTCCTTTGGGGCTAGAATCCACAAGTGCAAAGTGTCGTCAAGAGGACCGTGTAAGCATAGTTGTGGCCTGTAGTCCGTGCGCTGGTACCACATGGAACGGGAGGGGTGTTGGGTGTGTGCATTTGGGCGGGAGTACACTCTAAAGACGAAGTACCTTTTTTTGGGCGTGTGTTAGTGGTTCAGAGACGACGCCCCCCCCTTCTTGAGAAGTGTCCACTCCCCCCTTTCCCCCGGCAATGTTTAACCCTAGTATATGCCTGGTGCCGCAACTCGGCCGGCGAAACCAAGGTGCGGTGCTGTGCGCTACCTCTTTTTGATTAAAAAAATCTATTTTCTTTTCATTTTTTTCTCCCATGGCGTTACCAAGCCGGAGAAAGGTCTCAGTCTTAACACTCACCCAGCAATCCCGCATACAAAATGTACCTGTCTGATACATTCGCTCTGCGTGGGAAAACAATAACCTGTGAGATCCGCCCTTCTGGTCTGTGCGGCGGCTTCAGCAGCCTACTGTACAAGGTAGGGGGAAAGAGATTTGGGGGGGCGTGTCGTGTTTATCTCATTGTGCGGATGTCGATAGAATAGATGGGCCTGGTTCTCTCTTTTTAATAAAAAAAAGAAATATTTTTACCTTTATTTTATTTTTATTTTCACTCTTCTGTACCCCCGGAATATGCCCCCCAAAAAAAGCGCTTTTCAGAAAATAAAATAGAATAGAATAAACCCTGACGACCGATTTCGTTGAAAGATCTCCAGGTGCTTCAGCACAGCCTGTGATTTAGGGGGTTTGTGAGAGCACAAGTTGGCCCGGGCCCGTGTTATATCGTGGCCCACGCTGGGCTCCCGGTGTAACGGTGTGGCAGATGGGAGGTACTGCGATAGGAAGAATGAGGATAAGTCGGTTGTGCACATACAGTACTAGATGAACATGTATGGTATAGACAATCTCGGGGCGAGTGTCTCTCACGGGCCAACAAGGAGATAAAATGCATCTTCAGGTTTCGGTGGAAGCTTAGACGCCTGGAATGGGATGGAATGAATCCACGCCCCCCCCTCCCCCCACGATGCATCCTCCCTGCATCTCGCTCCTCTCAGGTCTTCCGTCAGCACAGGACCTAGTGTCTGCAGGTTGTTCCCACCAACGGCCAGTTGTCACCCGCGCCTTTGTCGTATAAACCCACGAACTGAGAGCCACATAAGCATGGCCCCCAAAACCCGGGCTTCTGCCTTTTTTTTTTTACTTCGCTGCGTACAGCCCCGTTTTGACCGAGATGGAAGGGGGGGGAAGGCGTGTGAATGAGGTACATACAACACACAACACCTGCCGAAACACCGCTTGCTTATCAGCTGTGCAAAGGAATGAGACAGGAATTTTATATTGGCTTTGGTACGTGTACGCCCAGTCCCATGCACACGCCTCCCACCATGACAAGAACATAAAAAGTAAAAGACAAGACAAGACAAAAGAGACACAGACACGCAGAAACACCGGGGCCCGCTTGCTGATTTGCCCCCTTCCTCCTTCAGTCCCACACAGACCGTACGTGTCCAGATAGTGTGAGCCATCTTCCAATTCTGGTAAATCAGAAAAAAAAACGAGGCGGGAAAAGGGGGTGTCACTCCAAGAACAAAACTAAAGTGTCTTCTAGAATCTCTCAACTCGGGTCAAAGCATTATGCGTTTGTATCATGTGGGCAAATCCCAAATTCCGAGAGTGACATTATGAGAGTATCCGATATTTACATAGGTAAGTTATTTGCGCTCTTCATTTCATGTACTATCGTAATGCGGCCCCTAGTACTCGCCGGTCGAATGTTTAGGCTTGCCTACGGTGAAGGGGAAGTGGGAGCAAAGTCTTGAGATGATACCTGTATGGCCAGAGTGGATGGCCTTTCCCGAGGTCTCTCTGTCCTGGGATGCAGGTCTCACAGTCATTTTGAGGGCTGCTATCGGTACTTTTCATGTAATATCCGGTCATCCATTCCGTAAAGTGTGTGGGTATCAGTCTAGGTAGTCAACTATAACAAGCAAAAGAACAAATAGCAATCTCAACTCCAGAAGAGACAGCCCTGAGATTTGTACCCAAAGCTCTCATTTGGGGGGAGGGTTGCAGTCGGGCATCTAAAAACAAGGCGAAGTCCGCCGAATCACCGATCACAGCGATCCAAACAGAGAAGAGAAGTCAGACGCACCACTCTTCTTGTCCGACTTGGGCTCCTTATTTTCCTTCTTCCTTCTCTCCGCCCGCTCGGAAGCCTTCTCCAGTCTGTCAGCCCTCTCTAGTCTGGCTTTACCAAGGATAGATTGGAACGGGTTCGGTTTCTTCCAGGGCTGAGGCGTAGCTGTGTTTGACGCGGCCACCGGTGTTGAAGACTTCTCAAAGTTGTCCCGAGAGATGGCTACGCCCAGGTCGGCCGCGGGTTCCTGCGACGCATCCGCGGGTGCAGGTGCCGTGGCCGTGGCCGTGGCAGGACTATGCGTAGCCGGTGCTGTTTGTCTTTCTGAGAAATCGTCTGCTCGAACGAGATCCTGGAGCACCTCTCTGATTTGCGCCAGGACGGCAATGAGCGTGACACCCAGGACAGAGAATTGGTTGTCTGCTACCACCTGGCTGAAAGCGCTGAGGAAGGGGAGGAGGGGGAGATAGTGGAGGTTAATGCGATGATCTTCTTAAACGCGCCTGCGAAATCGCAAAGCCGAGTCCCCGAAGCGTTGGACTTACTGATAGGCATCCGCCAGGACATGGTCAGCGATCCAGCGAGCGTGTGTGCCGATGGTCGCGCTGAGCTCCCTGCGCATCCGCCCCGATGCGGGTTTGGCTGCGGCGATCCTGATGTTGTCGGCGAGTTTGCGCGTGTTCCGTCTTAGGATACTGAGATCCCGCCACCAGAAGGAGAGGCGGTGTTGGTTCTTGTTGCGGTGCACGAAAGAGTCGAGGATGGCCAAGGCGACGCCCAGGCCTTGGCCCGCCCATGTGAGCGTGATGTCGGTGTAGGGCAACGGCACAGACATGGCTGGTTGAAAACTGGAGTTTGTAGGAAGGGATATTCACACAGTTCATGCGATTTCTTAACCCCAAAATGTTGGAGTGAAGGGGAGGAGGTGAGGTGCGATTAAATCATCCAGTGCGCGCGGGGAGTTAACCCTAGGGAAAAAAGAAAAATGTTTTTTTTTCTTTCGCTAGGGTGGCGTTTTCCTCTTTTCGGTTGGTTCTACCAAAATCCACATACGAACGCTCTGTTTCCGGATGCACATACTCTAACTGGGTTGGGACGGGGGATATGATAAGCGCGAGGGAGCCGTGGGTAAGGGTAGTTCCGCGATAGGAGCAACAAAAAGTGAGCAGAAGAAAAACTGGTAGCAGCACGGCAAGCGCTAAGGCATTCCAGCTTCGGAGGCTAGATGGTGGTTTTATGGAACAAGCTTAGTTTGGCTTAGTGGGCGGTACACGTCGGATATTGAGGGCATGGATTCTTTGGTTTCAGCGGGTGGGCCCCTCCCCCCAGTCATCATTTCAATTCTTTTTCGGCTCCTGACTTTGTCAGCCACGTTTTGCAGAGCTTCGTTGGTTGGTGGCAGACTGGTGGTAGTGAGTGGTTGGTCATGTTGGAATTGAGGTTGGTGTCCTTGTTGTTGAGCCGGCGGTGGTATACGGAGAAGGAGGAGGAGTCTCTTTATGTTAGTGCTGTTTATGGGATGATAGCTATTGAGTGTTTATGTCAGTACTCGCAGTTCTCTCGCTTGACAGTCGATAGCCTCAGCGTCTCTCCCTCTCACTCAGTATGGAGGAGGTCCTAGGTTCAGCCAGCTCGTGGACATGACAGAGTTAAGTTCCGAAAACTGATGATGGAGTGCAAGCGATTGTGGCAATGACTACCACGATCCGGAAAACCCGGCGTGTTTGCCCTTTACTTGATCGATGATTGAAGCCGTATCGAAAAGGCCAAATATTAGAGTTTAACCCTGGTCCTCTTCGTCTCTCGCCGTCCGGTTTGAACTTCGGTAGCTCAGGGGGCAGGCAGACTTGGGCGTAGATTCTTCGCTTCAGAACGGTCTATTTTGGGGGGGAGGGCCTGGTTTCGGAATTAGATGCTGTTGGTGCGGGCATCGGACGGCTCTATTCGCAGTCGCGATTTTTAGCAGCTGGGCATATTTGATCGGCCATTCCCAGGAATATCGATACATGTGTAAGTATTTGAAGATGTTGTGTCTAGTTCCCCGCCACTATCCGACGCCAGCCATCTCGCTTTCGGTGTTCGGGTTAGGGTTCGTCATAACGCGGCGCATCGGCATGTCCGTTCATTGCTTGCTTTCAGGGTTTCATCGCTGACTCCCGATTGTTGCCGCTGGTCTCCGCACTATCAAACAACGAGACAATTTTTCCCCTTCTCTGCGCCCGTTTTTGGTTGCCCTTATCTTGTACGTCTTGGTAACTGATAATTCTTTCTTTTTATCTTTTTATATTGTGCCGTGATTTGACGACCTCAACCGGTTTTCTCGTGTTTATTTCCCCAGTGAGACGCAAACTCGGGATTCATGATAAATGCAGTGTTCCATTGGCTGCAAATTTTATCGTGGTGGACACTGGACTGATCTGGTCATATTCCTGGCGCATAAGTACGAATTTTCGCGGCCCCTCTTCCATGCAGCTGCGCACAGTATCATGTGTCCAAACACCACAGTAGAACAGGGAGAGAACGGTTCAGTTATGGTGGACTGTACTGTACGTGTCTAACTCCCCGACCACCGAAATTCCCGGCTGGCGCTGCATGGCTGCATGCTTATCGTGATCGACCGACTTGACCGACCGCTACATAACGAGGAGAAGAGAAGAGCGGAGGAGGAGGAAGAGGAGGAGGAGGAGGAGGAGGAGGAGGAGGAGGAAAAGCAGCCAACCAGTGGGATTGCGCCGATAAGAGATGCATTCCTTGCATATGTACGTACAGCAGAAAGCACCAGACATACCTCCTGTCAAACGATGATGCCCCAGTGTCGTATGTGCTCCGATTTACTGCCGTCGAGCGAGCATGAGTAGATACACCAAGAATAGCCTGGCATGAGAAGATCTAGGCCTCGTTCCTCCACCTCCGTTCCTGAATTCCTCGCTGATTTCCCTCCCCCATGTCTCTTCTGACCCGGGATTGATAGACGTCGTCTGGCCCGCTTTATGCCTGGTTGATAGTGTATGGAGGAGCACCGGGTCGCGTTTTTTTAATTTGTATTTTACTCGTGCTCAATCAAACTCTGCATGTGTCGCCTTACGGTCGCCTATCTCTCTCTGTCTGATTATAGAAGCTGGTATCTTTTTTTTCGCCTTGCCTGCTCCATGCCATCTGAGGTCGGTTCGTTCTTTTAACGGCCCTCTCTGTCCGTGCCCGCCTTGATCATTTTCTTCTTCTTTCCTTCTCGCGAAATGCAAATTTAGTTTAGAACAATTTCTCGTTCCTCCAATTTTCATTCCTGACCTCTCTTCGTCGGTTCCATCCTCTCGTGACTCGTGATTTCTTCTCGCCTGGGATACTGTGTGTCTGCTATCTCTCTATCTCTGACCCAAGCTTTCCCTGGTAATCTGGACCCCCGAAACCAACCGCTTCTTTCCCCACCGTTCTCCTCATTGCTGTGGAGGGGGCTCGAGTGCTTCTGAGATCCTCATATTCTCTTCTTTTTCTTCTCCCAGTCTTCTCTCGGATATTCTTTCTGTTTCTTCCGCTCACAATCCTCATTGCTGTTGCTGCATTCCCACCGCCAAACACATCCTCGAACTGGTCCGATTTCGCTGCGAAAGCCGGCTAGTCCTTCTCCAGCCTCTCCAACATCCCCCAAATTACCCGTACCACACCAGAAAAAAAACAACCCTCATGGCTTCGGGCAGTCGACCGCCAGCATGGAGCATCTTCGATCCCAGCGACTCGCCGTTTCAATCAGGGAACAACTCTCCAAGAGCTGAAGCTCCCGATCTGGCCGAAACCCAAGCTCTGCTGGAAAGCGAGCTTGGATTCGTGAGCATGCGACGTAGAAGGTCAGAGCTGGTTTTTTCTTTTTTTTCCACCCCCAAAATCTGATCCGTGCTCCTGTTTCGCAGCTTGGGACACGATATGAGAAACACCGGACATGCCGTTGGCTATCGACCTGGCACGGCAGTCTGTTCAATTCCCCTCTATTTGCGTTACTTATTGCGTTAATACCTGCTATTGCCCGCCGATTTCGCCCATGGTTTGAGTGCTGACCCCCCAATCTCGCTCTTTGCTGTCCCGCCCTATAACAGATCCTCCGTGACAAACAGGCTCTCAGCCCTGACCGATATCGGCGGCGTCAACAGCATCCGCTCGTTCACCAAGAGTTGGCAGCGTGCCGTCGGCTTCCAAGAAGTCATCCCGCGCCGCCCATCGTTCGCCTTTGCCCCCGACCAGGCGCCGTTCCTGCCCCCGGCCTCGGGCGACGCTGAGGACCTCCGATATACTCGGAGCCATGTTGGCTCGTCGCCGTCCGGCCAGCCGTCGCTGATTCGCCAACACCTCGAATCGGGCCGCCATGCCGAGGACGCTGCGGCCGCCGTGGTGTCTGGCTCCGGTGGCAAGGATGATTCCGCTCCCGGCCCCAGTACCACCGTTGTCACCCCGGTCCCCGACGACTTCCGTGAGCGCGAGCGCAAAGCTCTGGAGAACGAGCTGTCACATGCTGTCTATACCAGCACTGGATCCCCGGCGAGCTACCGTCCGTCATCGTCTGTATTTGCTGTGGCTCCCCACCTGGCAGCTGCATCGCCCATGTTCGGGAGCTACTCCAGTGCTATAAGCTATGGCACTGTCAACACCATCTCCAGCCGCCGGTCGGATATCCTGCAGTCGTGGAATGATCGTGCTGCGGAGGCTGCTCGCATGAGACATCACACCCACGGCGAACTGCCGCCGATTCTGGTCAAGGAGGTTGAACAAGACGGCAAGATCATTCTGGCTGTGGAGGGTCAGTCGACGCTGCCACAGACAGTCTTCAACTCTATCAAGTGGGTTCACTATTCTCCACCCTAAACTCCACGGGCATCTATCCTTGCGTCCCCACCGTTTCTAACCCATCTTCACTTCTCCTCGACAGTGTTCTCATTGGTGTTGGCCTGCTGAGTCTCCCCGTCGGCGTCAAGTACGCCGGTTGGATCTGCGGCATGTCCATTCTGTTCCTTAGTGCCATCGTCACTGCATACACTGCAAAGCTTCTTGCGAGGTGCATGGACCTCGACCCCAGCATCATTACCTTCTCTGACCTTGCCTATATCTCTTTTGGCCGGGATGCCCGGATTGCCACAAGTATCCTCTTCACGCTGGAACTGTTGGCCGCCTGTGTAGCTCTGGGTAAGTTTGGTGTACTCCCGGAGGGTAGCCCACCCCAACATGGAGCTCTGTGTGCTTATTTTCAAGTGTCTCGTACTGACGAACGTTGCCTCAAGTTGTCTTGTTCGCCAATTCGCTCGATCTGCTTCTTCCCGGAGTGCTGTCAATTATCCAGTGGAAGACTGTCTGTGCTGTCATTCTTATTCCCCTCAGCTTCTTGCCACTTAGACTTCTAAGCTTCACCAGTATCATTGGCATCGTGTCCTGCATCAGCAGTAAGTTTTTAGCTTCATCTAGATCCTTCTTGCTCTGCCCTGGGCTGATTGAGATATCCGACGCTGACAATTGTACCTTCGACTTAGTCATTCTCATTGTCATCGCTGATGGTCTGATTAAGCCCACCACCCCGGGATCTCTCATCCAGCCCGCCGTCACGTATATGTTCCCAGAGCATTGGTCGACACTGCCCTTGTCATTCGGCCTTCTCCTGAGCCCGTGGGGTGGTCACTCTGTGTTTCCCAACGTAAGTTCCAAGCTTCGTTCCTTGTCGCACCGTCTCCATCTGGCCAACCTAATTGAGCACTATTAACCCTAATCACTCGAATCGTTTCTCTAGATCTACCGAGATATGAGACATCCGTACAAGTATCAACACGCCGTGAAGGTGACCTTTTCGTTCACTGTGAGTTTATATCACCCGAAAAACCATCACTAGCATCTTGCTTGCGCCCCCGACTAACCCTAGAACCCTTAATCAGTACATTTTGGACCTGACCACAGCGGTGTCCGGTCTGCTGATGTTTGGCGACGGCGTGGCCGACGCGATCACCAGCAACATCCTGAAGACCTCGGGCTACCCGCGCACACTGACGCTGCTGCTGTGCGTGTTCATTGCCATCATCCCGCTGACGAAGATCCCGCTGAACGCGCGGCCGATCGTCAACACCGTTGAGATGATTTTCGGCCTCGACCGGCTGCCCCCCGCGGTGGCATCGGCCGTCGATGAAGACGACGAGGATGACGGCACGGGCGTTCCTAAGAAGTCCGGCCCGCGGCTCATGCATACGGCCGCGCGCGTGGCCATTCGTGTGTTTACCATTCTTGCGTTCTTGGTCATTTCGATTCTGTTCCCGGCGTTTGATAGCATCATGGCGTTTATGGGCAGCGCGCTTTGCTTTACGATTTGCATTATGTGAGTACTTTTTCTTTCTTCATTCTTCATTCTTCATTCTTCTTCATTCTTCTCTTCTCATCTTCTCGGATGTGTACGGTCCTGAATACTGACTTTCAACGTCTCCTTGTAGCCTCCCCCTGGCGTTCTACTTGAAGCTCTTCGGCCCACAGATCTCGCGGCGCGAGAAAATCCTCGACTGGGTCCTAATCATCATCTCGTCCGGCATGTCGATAATCGGCACCGTGTGGGCGTTCCTTCCCAAGGAGCTCATTGGCGCGCATTAACCGCAACGGGGTCTGAGTGATGATTGGAGATTCTTGCCTGGCCTGTTTTCTTTTTGCTTTCTTTCTCCGTTTTCTGGAGTGAGTCTGTTGGCGTGCTGTGCTTACTTACATGTGCGTGCTCATCTGTGCGTGCTTGAATATCTCTCCATCATCAGTTGGGTCGGAATTTGGTCTTTCTGTCGTTTTGATCTGTCTAAACTTTTGGTATTTACTGGTGTCATGTTTCTGTTTTAGTCTTTCCAGGTTTCGATCTGTTTTGAGGAGATATCTTATGGGGAAAGAGGACTTACGCCTTTTTTCTTCCTTTTTCTTCCTTTTTTTGAATAAAGGAATTACTATATCATATATAGTCGACATGATCATATAATGGATGAATT
Organism: Knoxdaviesia proteae; assembly: GCA_001510565.1. Taxonomy (NCBI): domain Eukaryota; kingdom Fungi; phylum Ascomycota; class Sordariomycetes; order Microascales; family Gondwanamycetaceae; genus Knoxdaviesia; species Knoxdaviesia proteae. Next base: position 77,140 of record LNGL01000013.1, on the reverse strand, counting down.
CATGACAAGATAATGAAACGCCTGGCGTTAGCACAGTTGTACTTGCTATATTAATCAAGACAAAGCAAACTGCATCATTGGTATGTATCACGCAGGCACTACTACATCTGTAAGATGCTTAAGATAACTGAGGTCCCCACTGTTCTTATCATCAAACTTCTACACTATACGTTATGAGACATCAGAAGTCACAAATGCAAAAAGCCGGCATTTTGTTTTGGGTTAAATGGGTAATTCTGGTATTGATACACGGCACATGCTCCGAAATACAACTATCTAAATACACAGAAAGCGAGTTGGACGACTCAATACAACCACCCCAGAAAGCATCTTGAGGATGACGTACCGGGCCCAACCACAAGTGGAGAGAATACCAATCGTCAACAGCCCACATCATTTAGAGAGCAGCAACCTGGTAACCTCCAACCCACTCAACATCGCCGTGATACTGGCGCTTATCGCGACGCCAGTTTAAATCACGGCCTTTGTTCCAAGGACACTCCTTGCTCTTTTCACGATTCCAGCGGTTGTTGTGATTTCCACCGCTGGTCAGGTTGTAGTTCATGAACGTGGATGGCTCATGAACTCCAAACATACCGCCGTAACCCATCTGGCGACCAGACTTCATTCCTCCCACATGTTTCTCATTCAGGTTGAACATGCCAATGTTGGTGTAGGAGCTTCCACCATTGTATGCCCGACGGCGTTCTCCAAGAGCAGCCCACTTGTCCATCTCACTAGATCGTTTCGGGGGAGGAGAATAGCGCGGCGAGGTAGGGGTAGAAGGTTCCTTGTGCTGGATGTCGCAGAAAAAGACATCCTCAACAGCAAGATCGTCATCGAAGATCTCAGCGGCACGCGGGGTCGAGTCCACGCTGTTGTGATCCTTGATGGTGGCGTGCTTGCTGCTCTGGCGACTCCAGTCCTCCTCATCATCGCTCTTCATCTCGGTGATGGTCTCCACCTTGCTCATCTCCATCTCCTCTTCGTTGTCCTCATCCCACATGTCACTCCAGCTCTTCGACATCATATCCTTCTTGAAGGAGAGTGACATTGGGGCCGGGGTGGACTTCTTGGCCATGGGAATCGGCAGCGACCCGGCAATTCCGGTGGGCTTGACAGAGGGGCGAGCCAGCATCTGGATGGGGCGAGAGAGAGCCAAGGACTTCAGAGAGGCACCCAGCGAGGAATCGACCATTGACGAAAGCGACGGGGTCTGGACAGATGCTGAGCACCAGTCTCCGGATCCCTCGGATGTGGGGAACAGGTCATCCTCGTAGGTCTCGGTGTCCTCAATAGCAAACAGAGACTGGCGGAGGTGATGGGCAGGCGAAGTCTGAAGAGCCTTGGCCCAAGGGAAAGCAGTCTGTTCGATATAGGGACTTTGGATGGAAGGAGTGCGCAGGGGCTCCCGCTGGGCAGTAGGAACGACACGGCTCTCCGCACCTGCAAATTCGTCAAGAGCCTCATCAAGAGTGGTAAAGCTGATGACTCGGCGCAGAGCGGCACGAGCACCAACGAGAGAGCGCTTGGTGGGATCCAAGTTCATGCACTGAACAATGACCTCGTAGGTATCCTGGGACATGGACGGGAAAACATCGAAAAGCGACTGCTTATCCCGAGAAAAGTCCAAGAACAGCGGGTCAGACTCGGTGGGGACGGTGAAGGGGTTGCGAGAAAAGAGGACGTTCAACAGGCAGACACCGATAGCCCAGATATCAGCCTGAGCAGGGGAGTAGCCCGCACCGGCAGAATCGTACTGTTCGGGAGACATATAGCGATCACTACCGACAGTCGACTCGTAAGACCAAGTGTCAGTGGTGGCAAGACCGAAGTCACCAAGCTTCAGGGTCCCAGACTGGTCCAGGAAGATGTTCTCCGGCTTGATATCCCGGTGATAGACACCCTTGGAGTGGAGATACTCCACCGCGTCGATGAGCTCGTACATGACAGACCGGACGTGCTCAGTTTCCAGAGGACCGTATCCGTTACGGATGGCCTCGTAGAGATCGCCGCGGCTGCAGAACTCAAGGACGAAAAAGATGTGGGCATCGGTCTCGAAGGAGTCAAGGAGGTTGACAATGTTGGGATGATCACCAAGACGGCGGTGAAGGACAAGCTCCTCAGACTTCTCGTCAACAACGAAGTCAGACCCACAATCGTTCACCGCGGACTGCTTGGTAAGGCACTTCAAAGCCACGGTTTGCTGGGTAACAAGATCAGTGGCAGTAAAAACCATGCCGTAAGAGCCATGGTTGAGGGGAGCAACGGTCTGATATCTGCCAGCCAGGACAACACCCGGGGCAAAACCAGCTCGAAGACAAGACATTTTGGGAACGGGAAAAAGGGCAAAAATTGCTAATATATGCTAGGAAAAAAAGGAAAAAAATCGACAAGAGAACGTAAAAAGAAACAAATGAAATGAGATGAGAATGGATGAAGTGTCCAAGAAAGATTTTTTTTCAAATGATTCTGGAGGTATAGAGGATATTGGTGATGTTGGGACAGTAAAAGCAGCTATAGCATTCTCGTGTTTCAACAAGGTAAACCGAGGTGTAGCTTTTGGCGATATACACAAAAGAATATCGTAGAGAGCAGCGAAAACAGGAAAAAAGTGTCGGGTTCTAAGAATGTACAAGATGTAGGATGGTAGAGGAGTGTTTAGGGAAATAATGCGTACAACTCCGGGTCGTTGGAATCAGGATCAGAGGCTCATGGAAAAAAATAAGAAAAAATTCGCTGGGTCATTAAAACAAGAGAGAAGAAAAAAAGGAAAGGATATAGCAGAGAGTGGTATTATTGACGGAATCTCAAAAGAAGATATCAAGATTCGTGCGTGTTCGAGAGTTTGAAAACGAGGGAAAAAGAGTATCTTGAAAAAGGATAAGAAAAAAGGACAGAGAAGAGAAGGGAGGATAAGATCGGACAAGATACTGGACCAGATGGCCCGAGTACAGCAGATCCAATGTGATGTTATAATGTCATGAGAGAGGATAACAGTTGAGGATGGGCGGAAGGAGTTGTGGTGGGGAGGAAGAGAGATGGGTGAGAAGAAAACAGTGACGGGTGACGAGCCGAGGATAGGGGGTAGATCCAGGGGACGAATGCTTCGAGAAGAAGCGCACCGCGTCAACTTAGTCGAGTTCAACAGCAAATAGGTGGAAACTGGAGTGATGATATTGCTGGTTGACTAGGTTGAGGTTCAGCTCCAGGCGGAAAAGACAGGTCGAGAGAGGTTGTCGAGAGATTTGGCTGACAAGAGAAAGGTTGCAGATTCACCGGAGTAGTCGGAGTGGGTGAGGGTGAGAGACGAATAAAGGGCGAGCAGAGATATCCGACCAAAGCTTAACAGACAGGCGACAGCGGAATTTGACAGCAGAAACGGGAATGTGTAATTGGAAGACCCCGAATACGCAGTGTTGGACTAAAGGGAAATATCAAGACGAGTGTTGGGTGGCAAGATATAAACGCTATAGCCGAAAATTGAGGGACTGATGGGTGGCGGAGAAAGGCCAGGTGACGCGAAAAAGGGACGCTCCGAGGCCGGAGAACAAGGTGAAGGTTCCAGGTGTTGGGGAAATCAGAGAGAGACGGGGAAGGAAGAATAGAAAAAGAAAGGGAGGGGAAACAAGGAAGTAAGGTCGTTCCTTCCTCTCACACAACACACAGCTATCTTATCGTCGACACTTCAATCTGAAAAGAGGGAAGTGAGGCAAAAGAAACTATCCTGGGTTGAGTCAAGCAAAACCTGGGATAGATGTCTTGAACAGGCAAAATCAGGCAGAAGGAAACTTCAGAGGAAGGGGAGGGGAGATGGGCTCCTTTTGAAGAAGAAATGAGGAAGAAGAGTGGTGTGGATTGGAGTCAAGACGATGTGGGTAAGGAAAGGAAGGAAGAGGACCTATTTAGGAACAGAATTCAAGAAGCAAAAGAACAAACAGAAAAGGACAACAAGACGAAAGGAAATGAGGATGGAGATGGAGACGTCGGGAAGAGTAAAAGAAGACAAAAGAAAGAGCGAGAATAAAAAAGAGGGTGGAGAGGAAAGAGTTAAGACGAAAGTGCTGGCGAGATGGCGGTGGGAGAAAAAGAGAGAGGAAAGGAAATGAGCAAATGAGTCTGAGCGGAAAAGAGAGTTGAGAAAAAAGAAAGGCGGTCAAGTGATGGATGGGGAATAATATGGACAGGGGTGGGTCGAGTTGGATTGGAGCAAAGAGCAAAGAGGGCGGTGAGGGCGGAAGAGGTTGAACAGAACACGGCAGAGAAAAAAGAGAGAGAGCGAAGGAAAGAGCGAAGGAAGAGCGAAAGAGCATGAAAAGAAGCAGGAGAGAAAGAGAAGGAAGAATGGGAGGGAGGGAGGGATTACAGTACAGGAACGAGGGCTAAGGGGGGGGGGGTATCGCAAATCATGCGGTGACGAACGAAGATAGTGGATGGGAGGGAGATAAGAAGCAGGCGACTCCGGAAGTTGCTAGTCAGGACGATCCAGACAGAGAGCCAAAGAATTCAACAGAAGCTCTGGACAATATCTGGGGCAACTAGTGTCGTGCCATCAGTGCCACGGCTTACACGAAAGTGGACCCATAATGTCTCCATTTCGGGATATTCAGCCAATCACGTCTTGTGCAGAGGCGCACGGTATATGCATACTGTGGTGTCATCGCATGGATCACACAGTATACCTATTGATTGGTACATGTATCTTGTGCTTCTGCATAGGGCAGGTGAGGAGGGACCGTGGCCAAAGCTGCACTGTACCGCGGACTGTACGGTGGATAGGCACGCGTCCGTCTACAGTGTTGCGTGCTCAGCCGTGACTTTTGGGGTAGGAAGGCAAGATTGAAGGGAATCGCCTGGCGCCGACGGGTCCGGAAAAGCTGCAGGAGTGCATACGAGAGCTAGGGAGGAGGGGAGGAGGAGTGGAGGAGGAGCAGATAGGTACTACAAATACTGCATTCTAATACTATATGTACTTACTGATGAACAAATGACCATGTAATGTATGTACATACTGTATAGTACAGTACATACAGTAGCTAGATATGTACAGTACAGTACATCCTCCATCCATACAGCCCAAACAGGTACGGCAAACAGGTACTGTCTCCCAGAAATTAGGGATTTTGGGGGCGCGGTTGCGTGCGACCCTGCTTTTTAGGGGTTCTTAGTGTGAATCTGCTGGCTGCTAGGTGGGTAAGTGAGAGTACGTGCCTAAGTCTATCAAGGTACCACAATTTGTATCAACAGTTCCGAACCTGTACTCGTACTGACTGACTCATTCATTGTCCCTTGAGAAACTGAAATGCTCTGAACATGCCACGTATCGAGTCCCGGGCCAGGTTTTCCATACAAGTTCGTGGAATGGATATGTAATAGCGATTTATTATCATCAGACCAGTGCTTTTGAGAGCAGTTCAGTGACGCTGCGATATATGCCTTTAACACGTATGGAGATAGTATTCGTTAGGTACAATGTTATATGTGTCTGTTGCTTTCTTACGGGAAATGCTACCTGACACCAACTGTCTGTATGCATGTACAGTACATAACTTACATACAGTACACGCGGTATCCGTGAATAATAATAGCACACTCTGTATGAAGTTAATGCGTGGGCGATGGGTATTTAGGCTCCGGCCACGTAGAACTAACTCGCTATATCTCCGTAGTGGACCATCAAAGTGAGTGAAAGTCGAGATGAAAGCTTTCAGGGTAGTATTGTGAACGGGTTCGTCGAAATTACATGCTACGTGGTGCCTCATGATAAGGTGCTGCGGATATTGGAGAATGGAGGATGAAGCAGCTGGAGAACGCCCGCTGGTTGGACCTGAAGGGGGTAATCCAGCCGATAATGGCCCAAGCTACTTTATGCGCCTCTGCCAGTTCCCACCACCCCAAATAGCTTGTTCAGCACGAAGCAAGCCATACCCACTTCTTCTGGCGGAATCCGCGTCTGTGTGTGGAGGTGTTACATGGATGTGCCGATAAATATGGCTCTCGGTAGCCTCAAACGAAGGACTGACGCTTTCAGACCAACCAACAGCTTTACGAAGCGTCAGGCCTGATGTGATGTGGATTGTGGAGCGAGGATAAGCCGGTTCTCGTATGTGCTTGTTGGGCAGGGCTAAGATAAAACGAACAGGAGCAGAAATCCTGGAGACAGCGTTGGGGCCATCCTGAATCCCTACAGTCAAACGTCGATCTCCAGGCGATCTTCATACTCGCCAGGGCGGTTTCTGTTAAGAAGGGCAAAGGGCGGTAGTGATGATTCCCGTCACTTGCGTTTTATGGCTCAGGGGGAACATCTTACAGGAGGGGGAGGGGGGAGGGGGTTTGGGCCTCTGAGCCACACCCAGTCAGCAAAGAGGGCATTTGGGAGCCATTGAATAGCTGTGGTAGTCATCACTATGATATTCGCCATGTTCTTTCTATCTTTAGTTCACGAGGGAAAGAGTCTGGATGAGCCCCATTCTTCATTTACGGGGTAAGGCTTTGGGTGTACTTACAGTACATACACTACTGTTTTGTCCTTACATACTCGTAGAGTTAGTTGGATGCGGTTGAGGGGAGATACCTACACCATGACCTGCAACACGATGTTGATGTCAAAAGGGGGGGGATTATACCCAGATTGTGTACCTCCAAGAATAGCGAATTAACGCTTAAACAAGGATGGCCTTCATCTACTCCAGACAAGATTGCTAAGCTCTCTCCGCGCTACGACTTGGTGCGGTGCAAAGAGAGCGGGATTTCAATCAGCTATCGGGATATACTTGTGTCCATATACGGTCACACCTGCAAACTTCGCAATTTATCCTGTCGATCGGATATGTTTCTTTGCCCGAAGACACAAGGACAATAGAAAGCATCATCGTCACCGTTGTTAATGTCTGGGACCATTATAGTGACAAGTCCGGAACAAGAGAACATTCTGGATGTTCGCTGTGGTAAGAATATCTCCCTAAGTTTCAGAATCTTCCTGGTACACGTAACAAGTTCTGACCAGAAGACGGAACGGTGTGTCTTCGTATTATTGACGCCAGCGGCCAGATCGGTCCAGAGATAAGATGTGAAGCACTTAACGGGGGCGGTACATTGCACAATGCCGGACCGTGCGTTTGTGTGCAGCTTTTACCAGGAAATGCGTTTCCTGACTGACAAGTGCAGCCGTCCGGTTAAAACACCACGAAACCATCGCTGTTGTTGTTATTGTTTCTGCCCTGTTTTCCCGAGCCGCTCAGTAACCTGTCATGGCATGACTGTGGTGATACTTGATAGTAAAAAGAAGAAAAAAACAACAACATGAAGCAGATTCTGTCTGCGATTTTGGGTGGTTGTACCTGCATGAAGCGAGAGTCGAGGAAAGGAAGCGCTAGGTCGTAAGCGATGCTGGGTGCTCAAAACATAAGACGAGCGATATTTGATACTGCATGAGCAGGTATTAGGTACATGATGCTGTTAACGTTTGATGGCGGTTGAGTACTGTATCCTTTATCGGAGTAGCAGTAGCAGTCACGCGCTGGACGGGTCTTTCTAACCTTCTTCACCGCCACTTCCGCCTAACACACAGTTTTCCTTTCTAGCTCGGGGCCCCACTCACTTTCTGCACGAGGAAGGAGGTGCAGTTGGACAAATAAGAGAACAACAAAAAACCGCCTTGGAGAGGGTGGAGCCAGTCAATGCTCAGCCAGGTGCATTGCCGTGGTTGGCTTTTTAAGTCGCACCAAGCATGCAACTTGCACGAGCTGCATCACTAGCTTGCATGCAACCCTCAATGTTGGAAGGAGCAGGTCTCGCCAACCTTCCTCCATAGTCAGCCGTCTCTTTCTGGCATTTTCTTGGAGAAATTGCCAGAGCAACTTGACCGCCTTTCCCAACCCACCCACACCGCCCTGCGAAGCTGGCGATCTATTCGCCCAGATATATATTTATTTCTCTACAATATCTCCATTAAACACATAACAACGCAGGTGAGCGGCATAGTGCTGCAAATCGTTTCGCACCGGCCCAAACCATTGGACAGAGAGAGAGAGAAAAATTTCTGATTGTTTACTTTGGGCTGGCTGGTGCAATATCTGTTTTCTCTCGACTTTGCTGTTCTCTTCATATTATCGAGAGTGATTTGTTGATGGAAAATTTTCTTGTCTCTCACCGCTGAATTCTCTCGTCTTCTAGCCATTCGCTTTTTTTTCTTCCTTGTTTGATTGATATTGCCACCATAACCGACACCGCCAAATCACAATGCAACCCCCCGTGAAAGTTGTTCTCCTCGATATCGGTGAGTTCCGCCCAAAGTTCCGGCTATTCAGCTTTTGTTTCCGTACTATAGTCTCTGTCCATCATTATATGGCTGGCTTGAACAACCTGCTGTATCTACGATCCTTTTATCTCCCTCCAAAAATATCTCGTAAATATACTGGTTCACACTAGTTGCGTGTTCGCCCGCTTCCCCCCATCCCCCAGCCGCATCCTTATCACTCCCTGTTCGCTGTTCACTATGAGCAATTGCAGATATGCACCTTGTGCCTGAGCTTTCGGCTGGCCTGGCTGGGTTGGGGGCGCTTCATGTCAGATTCATACACAGATGGTCGGTCGGTCACTGCAACTAACATGGGGGCTGCTTGGCTAAACTCTAGAGGGAACCGTATGTCCGATATCATTTGTGAAGGAATCGCTTGTAAGTCGTGTCTCATCTCCTAGAATCCTCCAACATTGGAGAGATGCTCCTGCTCCTCCCTTGAAAGACTTTCCCCGTCTTGCATGAACAGTATTGTCTCAATCAGCCTGCATATGCTGCTGTCCGGCCCATGAGAAATGTCTGTATGTATACTAAGAACATGGCCCATCTATCTCTTGTTCTTTATGGTAAAAAATAGTTCCCATATGCATTGAAAGCTATCCGGGAGAAGCTTGACGGTCTTTGGGAGCTGCCCGAGTTTCAACCCTTCAAAAACGCCTTTCCCACCGAATTCCGGTCCAACAAGGAGGCTTTCCAGAAACACGTCAACGACTTGGTTGCTGCAGATGTCAAGATCGCATACTTGAAGGCTCTCCAGGGTTATCTCTGGGAGGCCGGCTACAACAGTGGCGAGCTTCGTGCTCCCGTCTTCACAGATGTGGCCCCAGCCATGCTGAAGTGGCATGCGGCTGGAACCAAGATCATGATATACTCGTCCGGTTCTGTGCCTGCCCAGAAGATGTTTTTCCGCTTCACTGATGCTCAACCGTCCGACCTGACGGATCTCATCGTAGACTGGTTCGACACCGTTAATGCTGGACCGAAGATGCTGGCTTCGAGTTACACAACCATCCTCTCAAAGCATTCCGATATCCCCGCTGCCCAATGGCTGTTCCTCAGCGACAACCCGGTGGAGGTTAACGCGGCTGTCGAAGCTGGAATGCAAAGCCTGCCTGTTGTTCGTCCTGGAAACGCACCGTTGCCTGGAGACTGCACAAGGGGGCCCGTCAGTGACTTTGGGCTTCTGCCTATTGTGTAGCTAGCAAAATAAATAGCTGTTTAGAGCCAGGGGATGGATGGCAATAATACAATGGCATGCGGTTGTTGCCAATGTTTTATGAGTGATACATGAATCGCCCTCACGCGAGCGTGCTATCTTCATGACTGGAATGTTGGACCGAGGAATTCATCGTACCGTCCGGGTTGGCACCCTTCAATGACCATATTCATTGTTTCAGAGCTACCGCGAAGTTATTTTTCCCCCGGCCCGGGTTGATCTCGACTTTGGGAAATTCTTTGAAAGATGATATCTCCCGTTCCCGTTTCCACAGTGAGTAAACCAACTTCTGCGTAAGCTTCAACTCTTTCAGCTGGTATCCGAGACAGTCCATGACTTCACCCAATCTCTCCTGTGAGAAGTACCGAGAGTTCGAGACACAGCTCTTGGGAAGAACAAGAAAAAGCGCCGGAAACGGCTCTGTGCTACCACCGCCTTTCTGATCCAAAGTAGGCGAGAGTAGGAAGGACAAGGTGCGTTTCAGCATCTCGCCTCGAAGCACTGGATCGGGAACGAAGTTCAACACGAGGCTCAATGAGATCATGTCGAACCGCTCGCCATCATCGGAAGGGATCGGACGTTCCATGAAGTCTTGACGTAAGATCCCAGCCTGTTGAGAGTTCAAGTCGATGCGGGTGGTGTCGATCTGGGCACACCGAGAACAGGCGTTCATCGTGCTCAACGCGCCGATTTCGAGGAGCTTAAGGGGTCGTTTGCCGTGGGCTGCCAGCACCGGCTTTATCCAGTCCAGCAGCACTTTGGAGCTATCCCCGCCGCGATCGTTCCGCTGGCCCTGCAGACTCGCTTTCTGGTACTTCTCCAGACCGCCATTGGCGGCTGCCTCGGCGTCCAGTCGCCTCACTTCAGCATCATTGCCGGCCTTGGATGCCTGTGTTCTCTGTTTCAGCAACTGGTGATGGCGGTTGATTAGGGTGCGGGAGGCCTTCCTGGAGATTCCAGACCCTGAAGGCTTCAATATAGGGGGCCTGCCTTTGGAAAGACTGACCGCACGGGAAGAAATCCGGGTCATTATAGAAATAAAGGGCAGTATCTGTTTCGAAGTGAGGAGAGGTCAGTCGAGAATCTGACGGGTTTCTTTTTTTTTTCTCTCATCGTCTGTCCATGGTGCAACTGTATCCAATCCATGCCCAAATCTATTTGATTCATATGCCAGTCTCCCGTGACGATAACGATAACGATAAGAGGCCTCTTCGGTAGTTCCACGGCTAATGTGACTTGAGTGATGTTCAGTTTGCACGTGATGTAGCCCTAACACTTGAGCTCTCCACAACAAAATTTTGGCTGTGGCCCGCCGAACTTTTTTTGGTTAATAGGCGAATTTCGATGAAAATTCCTGGAGACCAGAAAACTGACACCATCAACCAACACACCCACATACGAATCAACGACCTTCCTGTTGAACATTCGAAACAAAATGGCCCCCAAGGATCAGAAGAAAGGTACTTGATAGTCTGCAATGGACATCTTCTCAGCGACATGATTTCCGGATTCTCGAGACATTGCCTTCCAATCTCATGAAACCTCGAGAGCGCGTTTGCCGTCGTCGAGATGGCTTCGTTTCCGCATCCACATCAAGCTGCAGCAGATTTTGCGAGTTCTCTCATAGAGCGATTGCTGATGTGATTCAAATGATACAGGCGCAGCCAAGGGCTCTAAGCAGGCGACTGCTGCTGCTAAGGCCGCCCTCAAGGGTGTAAGTTGTTACATTAACTCATTTCCCCGTTCTTGATGAACAACCGCAAAAGCAAGAAATATATCCTAACAAGATGCTCTCGGTTCCCCTCACAACAGGTTCACTCGCACAAGGTCCGCAAGGCCCGGTACACCACCACCTTCCACCGCCCCAAGACCCTGCAGGTGTCTCGCGCGCCCAAGTACCCGCGCAAGTCGATCCCCCATGCTCCTCGCCTCGATGAGCACAAGATCATCATTCACCCCCTCAACACCGAGAGCGCCATGAAGAAGATCGAGGAAAACAACACCCTGGTTTTCATCGTCGACATCAAGGCCAACAAGGCCCAGATCAAGGGCGCCCTGAAGAAGCTCTACGACATTGACACTGTCAAGATCAACACCCTCATCCGGTACGTGCAAACAAAATTCGCGGAGACTTGTCTTTACTTGTGTATACACGTCCAATGCTAACATGATTTTTCCCTGCAGCCCCGACGGTTCCAAGAAGGCCTACGCTCGCCTGACCCCTGATGTCGATGCACTCGACATTGCTGCTACCAAGCTGGCTCTTGTCTAATAGATTGGTTCTTGTCTGCATGGTATTACGGATATGTTTCAGAAATGATTAAAAGGGTTCATGGAAAAGCCCGAGGGCTTTGCACAATGCTGCATCGTTTCGTGTATTCGTTGGCGTTACGGAGAAAAACTCTTTTCATAGGTTCATGACGAGTGCAATAAAATAAAGCCTCGAAAATGGTTGGGTTGGGACAAGCCTTTGATATTTCACCAATCACCCCTCCGTTCCGTTGTATCCTAAATCGGCAACCTCTGTCCCGATGCCCAAAACGCGTGATATGAAAAGTGCCATGTGCATGGTGACACTATCTACCTCCTGTGTATAGTGTTATATCTCCCAAGGAAACACCCCTAAACTCTTGAACCGAAAAAGTCTACAGTAATAATTCACACAAAGATAATCGTACATAGATTTTGGCGTCATTGAAAACCGGGCATAGAAAAAAGGTTTCTTGCTGTCCGTCCTCCTACTCCGTTGCATCGCTGTGGCCGTGGCGCGTTTATTGGCGCAGCTTCTCCAGGTGCTTCATGGTCAGAAAGTTCATATCGAGGAACCGCTCAACACAATTCGCCAGGCAGGTCTCTTCGCCGCGCTCGAGGGCCGAGTTGCGGACGCTGCCGGTCACGCACTTCTTCCAGCAGACCTCGGTAAGGCTGTGGGTGTCTGGGGGACGCGATTAGCACACACAGTTAGTTAATGCTGGAGGCTACCCGGAAAAAGAAATGCAGCAGCACCGACGGCAACAACAACATCTAATAGGCGCCAATCGTCCGCCGGCGGCGATTGAGCACCGGGGGAATAAAATCCTTACTGGCTTGGATTTGCGACCGCTGGGTCTCGTTGGAGAGGAACTGGCGCAGCTCGAGCTTGTCCTTCTCGTTGAGCTTGCCAAGGTCGGCGCTGTCGAACTTCGAGGCATCCATTGTTGTCAGCGTAAACGGGTGGTTGGTCTGGTTTGGTGGATGTTCGCAACGAGGGAGGGAATTATATTAGAGATCGAGACAAGCGGTATGAGATGAGGTGGGTAGATGAAGCTGTTTGTTGGAAATGAGAGCTAGTCGTCGTTATTAGGTCAGAGAAAGCTCATTGCAAATTTGCTAATTTGCCCTTCACGGTTCCAGTTGTGGTTAGGCCAGGGTCGGTTATGTAATCTCTCAAGGCACGTGAGGCCAGTTCGGGAAGAACGACCACCAGTCCACCACTGAGCAGAAATAGCTGGATTTCATCATACAGCACCACGGAAATTGATTTACATAAAAGAATAAAGCTGATATATATGCGCACCTTGCCTTGTTATTTGGCAAGTCTGGCACTCACCCGTCTTATAGGATCGCATCAAGATCACGAACTCCAGTAAGTCAAACAGTCAGCGAAACAAGAAAGCCGAAAACAAGATATTAGCCACAGGACAAAGATAGAAAGAGATAAAAAAGAAAACCAAATATTAAAAGCTGACGCATAATTCTATCAACGAACCGAAGACCGCATGCTAATCCACCTTACCCGCCCAGCCCCCCTGATAAACTCCCGTATGCCACCAGTTAAAATCTAACCAATTAAATGTACTTGAGACGACGAGCCACGAAGATGCAGATGGTGCAGACCAGAATCATAATGCCAATGATGCCGAAAAATGGTCCCAGACTGCCGTTATCTCCCCACGGAACAGTGACGTTCATTCCAAAAAGACCACTGATCAGATTGAGAGGAACGAGGATCGAACCCAGCAGAGTGATCTGGCTAAGCGCCTTATTAGTCTCCGTTCCCTGGGAAATGCCATCGATGGAGAGTTGTGCGAGATAGTTGCTGTGGACGCGAGACAGCATCTTTTCGAAGTGGGAAAGGTTATTCATCATAGTGATAACGTGATCCTGAATATCGCCAAGATAAAGACCAATATCCATGCGGGGGGTGACTTTGTAGTTCTCATTGCATCGCTTAGTGAAGCCTTTGAGAACATCTGCCTTTCCCCCCAAGAGTCGCATCAGGGACATGATGTTACGACGAGTGCGGCCAACGGACCTCAGAAATTCCTTAGAGTCTGATTCACGAACCATAAACACTGCATCTTCCACGGTGTCGACCTCCTGTTCAAGGCGGCGGATTACCGGGGCAAAGCAATCAACAATGTCATCGCTGTTGAATTGAAACCACGGAATTCGTCAGTATGAGACAGTATCTCTAAGGGCAGGCGATGACGGCCAGGGCCGAGCAGCGAACTTACATGAGAGCATAGCAGATCCAGTCGCTGCTGAGAGAGACAAAGTCCTTGAGGAGAGCAATGCGGCGGCGCACATGAGAAGCGTGGCCATTGGGCGCAAAACTGAAGCTTAAAGTGCCCTCCCGGAAAACAATGGCATAGATGTTGAAGGGCTCATATTCCGGGCCATCCTCTTCCTGGACAACATTAAAGGAGCGGAAACAGGCAAAGTAATAGGCCGGGAACAACTCAATCTTCTCTCGAGATTCCTGCGTCGCAATATCTTCAAGGGTGAGCGGATGCACACCAAAGGCCCTGCAGATAGCCGAGATTTCATCGCCCGTCGGGTTGTTCACATTAAGCCACCAGACACCGGCATCCTGGTCCGGAGGCTGGGCGAACAGGCCACGAAGATCTTCTCCAGGAATGAGCAGGTCACCCAGAACTGCCGCATGGATAGTAGACTCCCAGGCGGACGAGAAGAAGCTGATTCTCGAGTGATCGACAGGCTGCGGTTGCTTCTTAACGGGCTCTGGCTCGACCTGAGGTTGTTTCTCGGAAACTCCGGATGAGTCCGACGGCATAGGGAGGATTTCGCCGTCGGCGGTAACCACGCACACGCTAGCACGGTTGCTCTCGTCTTGTTGGCGAAGGTCGCGAAATTCGCGGACGGAGGGAGTAGTGGAGTAGCTTGCCGATGCAACACGCTGCATCTGGATAAAGTTCTCAAGGTAATCGAAATCAATGAACAGCTCATCTTTCGTGTGCTCTTCTTCGGCCATGAAGTCAGGATCGCCATCGTTGATCAAAAGGCTCGCAGCGCTCCCGGAATCCTGGTCGACAGGATAGGCTCGGCTGCGACGGCTGGCCACGGACGTGGCCCTGAAATCGTCGTCTTCTCCTCTGGGCTTGGGCTCGGAGAAGGACAGGTCACGCTCGCGGCGGCGAGCCTCGGCAAAAGCCTTGACCGAATTGGGGGGAGACGATGATCGGTAGGACTCCACAGTCGGTCGGCGGCTTCTATGAGAAGTTGCAGCGTTGTTGTCAATATCATCAGCGTCGCTATCGTCGCCAACGGCTTCTTCCTCAAAGTCGCGAACTCTGATTGACGACATATCCGGTCCACTCTCTGGAACCTGAAGGTTTTGGGTCTGGCGGGACCCGTAGAGAGTATCAAGCGTCCCTCCCCGGGGGCGGCCGTGGCGCTGGGCAGACGATGGCCGGTGCCGGTGGTCATCAAGTTCGGGGATGGGCTCGAAGCCTCTCTCGGGGCGAATGTCCTCGTGGTCGGACATGGCTGCAGAGGTTGGTGTTTTGGTTAAGAAATGGAGATTGTTGTTTGATATTGATGTTTGTGCGCTTATTTTGCCCGTGGACTCAGGAGATGAAAAAACAAATCGCAGTGAGGAACACACACAGCGGATGAAACACTATTGGAGCTGGGGGGGGAGTAACGACACGATCCAGGGCAAATATCGCTAGCTGAAGGTGACGGCTCAGACGCTGGCCAGGCTACTGGAAATCTCGCTTCATCCCATAACTCTTGGGAATAGAATAGAAATCTGCTAGCCCATAGGAATTTGTCCCGGTGCCGATCGACCGAGACGAGAGTGTGTGTACAGGACACACACAAAGGATACAGATGGTGTCGGTCGATGCACGGAGAGATCGTGCAGGACGACGATTCGGTCGAGGAGGGAAAAATGGGATGAATGTCTGTCGGCTCTTTAAGGTGAGTCAGAATAGGGAGAGGCGTTATGGAGGTTTGAATGATCCGCTATAAATCCACGGGCTGCGATCGCGGAGTCGCAACTGGGGGAGTAGACTGGGAGTTGAAAGAGACGCCAACTTGACTGATTTGTAGTTTGAAAGCTGGAGAGAAGAGGCCGTCGAGTGCTTCCAAAGCGGGGACTCGACTTTGAGGAACGAACAGAAAGAGGAGTTTGTTGAGATTAGCCCTAGGTTTGAGTCTGCGATTGAACGAGAGATTCAAATTAAAAATGTTTCGGAGCTGGAGAATATATCAAAAAGGGGGCGCTGGGTTAGGATGTCTTAAAAATACGTAAAGATGAAAAGTGTTTATGTTGACGATTGTGAATAAGAAGAGAGAGGGAAAGGGGGGTTAAAAGCGTCGAAAAAGAAAGAATAAAAGAGCGAAGACTCGGGGGAAGGACTGTGAATAAAGTTCAAAAGCAGAAGCGATTTTTTAGGAGTGACGATTTAATTGGGTCCTTGCTTGAGGAGAATTTTTCTTCGTTTGTTCAAAAAAAAAAAAGGTCATCGTGAGTAGACAGACTACATAATAGTGCCAACATACCCTTTTCTTTTTCAAGTTTTTTTTCGGGCCTCTCAAGTTCCTTTCACTACGATTTGCCCAGTTGCAAAGAGGAAATAAGGCGGTCTCTCTCATCGCAAGGATCCCCGTCTTCCTCTTTCGCCCCCTCAATATTTCCTTTTTCCTCCTTTCCCTTTTCACTTTCCCGAGCGAACGAATCCAGTAGCGCCCATCTCAGTGTGTGTTATCGGAGTATTCCGATCACTAGCCATGAATGTAGCTGACCAGAAAACGGTCCCGACTGTCTGCATTAGCTAAAGACCAACCTGGTTATGAGGGCTTTGAAAGGGCAAAGCATTGCCTGTCCCGTGTAAATTCATTCACATGCTTTCGCCTGTCACATCGTTGACACTATCAGCATCGTGCACATGTGGTGTAACTATCGATTATCTCATGGGGGTTCGATACTGTTTTACTGATTTATTTCGTTTTTATTTGTATTAAAAGCAAATCTCTATGAAAAACTTTTCCGTCGAAGCTGACGCTTCTTCGCTTGCATAATTGTGTGTCTATGTCAGTCCCCTTTAAATTCAGTCCCAATCTTAGTCACCCATTGAAAATCCCATAATCACATCCACTTGTCCAGGTTGACAAGAACGCACTGAGGCGAAGACTCCTCCTGTCTCGTCACCAACTGGCCCACGCGATACACCTGCTCTCCAGCGGCCTCCAGCTCGGCTTTGGCGATCGCCGCCTTGTCAGCACTCACGACCAAGATCATTCCCAATCCACAGTTGAAAGCTCGGCACATTTCTTCCTCACTAACATTTCCCGCTGTTTTCAGCCACTTGAACACTGGAAGTCTCTCCCAGGTGGAAATGTCAATTTCAGCAGCAAGGTGTCCTGGGAGCATCCGCGGCACGTTCTCCGTGAGACCACCTCCGGTAATGTGCGCGCACCCCTTGACACCTCCAACCGGGAATGTCTTCAAAAGGCTCTTGACGTAGATGCGAGTTGGGGTCAACAGGGACGCACCGACCGTAGTGGAATTATTCCACGGAGCAATGTCGCTGTACTCAAGTCCCACCACCTCCCGAACGATCTTCCGGACCAGGGAAAACCCGTTGGAGTGGACACCGGTAGAAGCAAGTCCAAGAAGTACGTCTCCCGATGCCATCTTATCCTTGGCAGGCAGCCGAGCCTCCTTTGTCACAACACCAATTGCGGCACCAGCAGCGTCATAGTCCTCATCCTGGTACATGCCGGGCATCTCTGCAGTTTCGCCGCCAACGAGGGCACATCCTGCCTGTCGGCACCCGGCAGCAACACCTTCCACAAAAGAGGATGCCGCTGCAAGGTCAAGCTTACTACAGCCGTAGTAGTCGAGGAACATGAGAGGCTCAGCTCCCTGGACCACAAGATCATTGACGTTCATAGCCACGAGATCAATGCCCACGGTGCTGTGATCCCCAGTGGCATGTGCAATCATCAGCTTGGTGCCAACACCGTCAATAGCGCCGACGATAATCGGGGCTCCAGGAAACCCGCAGGACTCAAGATCCAGCTCTCCTCCAAATCCACCAATCTCTGCATCAGCTCCAACCCGCTTCGTGGACGATACCGCGCGCTTGATTCGCTCTACAAACTCGTTTCCGGCATCGATGCTGACTCCAGCTGCCCCGTAGGTAAGCTTTTCCTTCCCAACAGGCTTGAAAGCCCGGTGGGCAATATCCTTCCGGAAGAACATTCCGTCAAATTCAATAAGCTTCACTGCCTCGTAAGCCTTTTCGACCGCTGCCTTCAAGGATTCGGCGGTGGCGTTGACCGCAATCACCCGTCCGCCCGATGTGCGGAGTTGTCGGTCGCGCAGTTCGGTGCCCGCGTGGAAAATGGTGACATCACCTGTAGCGGGGAGGACTTTCATGGGAACACCCTTGGCGTACGATCCAGGATAGCCACCCGATGCAATCACCACGGTGGCGCTAAACTTGGGCTCAATATTGATTGATATTGAGTCAAGATAGCCATGCACACAAGCCAGCATGACTTCAGCAAGATCGGTGTCCTTCGCAAGGAGAGGGAGCACGGTCTGGGTTTCCGGATCGCCAAACCGGACATTGTACTCCAGCACCTTGGGTCCGGAGGGGGTGATCATGAGTCCGGTAAATAGAACACCGATGAAGCGGGACTTTTCGGCACGGAATCCATTGATGGTGGGAAGAATGATGTTCTTGTCGATGTCTTCAATCAAAGATTTCGTCGCAATATTTGTCGGCGCATAGCATCCCATTCCGCCGGTGTTTGGGCCTTGGTCGCCGTCGAATATCCGCTTGTGGTCTTGGGCTGGGGGTAACGACTTGATAGAGTAACCGTCCGAAAATGTTAGGATGCTGAGTTCATCGCCAGTGAGGTACTCCTCGATAACAACTTCGTCACCAGCCGATCCAAAAACTTTGTCAACCATGATTTCCTTAAGGGCAGCTCGGGCTTCGTCCTTAGAAGTTGGGATGATGACGCCCTTGCCAGCGGCAAGGCCAGTTGCCTTGATGACAATATCGTAGTCGACGGTTGAAATATGTTCGAGGGCGCTATTGTAGTCGGAGAAGTTCTGGTAGGCGGCAGTGGGGATGTTGTATTTTTTCATGAAATCTTTGGAAAAAGTCTTGCTACCCTCCATGCGAGCAGCAGCCTGCGATGGACCAAAAACGGGAATGCCAGCATTCCGAAAATGTCCTTCAATGCCATCAACCAGGGGAGCTTCGGGGCCCGGAATCACCAGGCTGATATTCAGAGAATCGGCAAGGGCAACAAGTCCGGGGAAATCTGACGCAGAAACAGACTCAATGTTCTGGGTCTTGGGGCAAGATGCCGTTCCTCCATTTCCAGGGACAACGTAGATCGCCTCAACCTGAGAGGACTGGCTGAGCTTCCAAGCAAGGGCGTGCTCACGGCCGCCGTTGCCAATAAGAAGAATGCGAAGAGACATTTCAGCTGGCATATAAACCTGTCGAGATGTCGAGGATGGATAGTATAACTCTAGCTGTTGAGAGATGGGGGGTTGGCTATTTGTATTAATCTAAGAGGCGAGCAGGAAGAGATTTTCATCCAGAGAGGGCCGAAAGTCGCGAAAGTCGCCAGAAGGGAGGGGGAGAACCTAAAGTATTTAAGCCGTAGCTCAAGAGGGAGTAGGGCTTTATTTTTATTTTCAGGAAATCATAGAGTCAGAACAGAAGATGAGCCATGAATCGCTGTTTGTGTAAAAGATGAATAATAGATGTCTACAGTTGACTTCTATCAATCAGCAAGCACGTTTCCAGAGAAAACCAGAAAAAAAAAAAGCATATCTGTCGGTGGGGCGCGGGGCACAATTCTTTTCCTTATCGATTAGTGCATGCATTTCTTCCTGCAACATTCCCACCTGATCAGTGATCCCAGTGATGCGCCGTTTGCTTAATCAGCCCTATCAACCAGCTGAGATCAAACTGGTCTCAGTAAAGCTTTGAACACGTTCACACTTGACACATAAACTCATCAGAACCAAGCCATTCTCACAACCCTTATGACGGTTCATTAACACAACCGCTTTACGTCTTTTTCTTTTCTACAAAACAATATGGCGGATCAAATTCTTGATAACATCCGAGATGTTGTGGATGGTCAAATTGTCAGTGAAATCAACAGTCCCCCTCCCAAGGCTCAGGCACAGATGACATCTGGCAAACATCATCTTGCAAACACGGTCTAATTTCTTCTTTTAACGGTTCACAGGACTTCCATGGCCAGAAGTTGGTAGATTACCTTTCGACGATACTACTAGCCCTATGTGGAGTACGTTTCAATGTCATTCTATGACCTTTAATTCGTTGTCCCCGGGATGAAATCTAACATCTCGACTCCAGCTTCTCTCTTTCGCGATCGGATACGCTCAACAAGACATAAAACTGGCGGTGAAGGTCGGCCTCGGAGGAACAGCTCTGATATTTGCTTTTCTTATTCCTCCTTGGCCCATGTACAAGCAAAATTCGGTCAAGTGGCTTAAAGCCGGATCTGTGCACGGGTTGATGCCAAGTTTGGAAAACGAATAAACTCCTAATATCCCGATGTCCGACCGAATAAAACAAAAAAAAGACTATCAAGTTTTAGAGCGAAGCTTCCATCTGACGGAAAAGATCGTTGAAGTGAGGCGATATCGCTTGAATGTTACGTCGATTAGCGCCAGTGACGACCCGAAGCGTTTACCGGCCGTATTTTTGAAATTCCCAATCGCGGTTATCCAGCGGGCATACTTGTCGAGCCTTGAGCCACCGAGAAATGCAGTGGAAATGGAACGCATGCTGTCGTTGGGAAGACAAGGAAGGGAGAGGAGGATATGCATCAGTGAGCTGGCTATCAGGGTACATGCACATGGAGATGGGGTTATGTAGGTCGACTCACATTGCAGATTCCCCAAGCAACAGTACATTCATCGCTCGTCGCCGACGCTTGATTGGCCTGGCACTCGATACCTAAACGGTCATGAAGGGTGGTCAGAGAGAGTTCTACGAAAGCTAAACGCGCAGATCAAAAGATGGATTTCTCAGTCGCGGTATTGTCGGTGTGGGAAGAGAGTTTAAGAGGAGAGAATCGTACACAAATCCATGATGTGATTTCTGCAAATTGCACAGTTGTCGACAACAATATCCCATGCCCAGAGGGCAACGGCATGAAGCTATATTGCAGGGGAGAATTAGCAATCACGGCCAAGAAGAGTGATTGGCGGGGATATAACCGCTCATCTCTAACCTTCTTGACCTCAAATCTCTTCTTGCCGTCGATGAGGCTCTTCGATTCCGATGATTTTTTGGACGCCTCGCCGGGGGCGTCGGGCATGTCGATGTCTGCCATCGTTGGTTATCGGGAGGGGGGAGTTGTTGAGCGGCTTCGGGGGGGACGGTCAATAATGAGGCTCGGCGTGTTTGTAGGGTGTAGGCCAAGATCGGGCGTGCTATTAGGCAAGGTCGAGGAGCGATGGGAACACTGATAGATAGAGAAAGTCGACTAAGATTTGAAAGAAGGCTGTTCAGTAGTAAAATGTATTGGTAGAATAAACAAACAAGCGGTGGAATTTGGTGCAGAATACTAGAGAGTAACAGCAGGAAGAGTGTTTCTGGGGGTGACTCTCAAGATGGATGGCTGCCTTCTGGAGTCAAGCGGGAAAAGAGGTCAGTTGCGGACAGACTTTCAGGCGGGTACGTGTGGGTGGCAGACATGCAAAACTGGGATGGCATTCAACTGGAAGGAAGACCTCTGCCCCGCATTAGGTACATCATTAGTCAGTAACAACCACCAGCAAGTTTGTCGCGCACCCTTCTGTCTCAAGCCACTATGTAGAGAGCGCCTATGCGCCTATCAGCTTGTCCAGTTCGGGCCCCAGGATAAGCCAGTCAGTCCTGATAATACAACATTTGACCTGACCTGATGTCCTCTTGCCGCAACAAACCGTCACAGGTACAGGAACGTTGATTGATGTCTGCGGAATACATGTTCCCTTACTCCACTATCTGCATTGCATTTGACCCCACGTGAAGATGTTCCTATTGCTCCAAAGTTCCCAATGAATTTTCCCTTTGCTTTTCCTCTTCTTTCTCGCATCTCCAGTGTGTCTTTGCGAAAGTCGAGAATTCTCGTTGCACACTATTCTCCCACCCCGTTCGCGATCTTGCCAATAAGAAGTATGGCGACCTCTTCTAGTTCTCCCGAGACAGCTCGCGTGTCCACTACGTCACGTTTGCAAGCTCTACGCAGTCTTATGCGAAGCCACAATGTTGATATCTACAGTCAGTACACTTCCGCGCACGCGCACATTTCCAGGGTGAAAGATTGCTCTTTTCGCCAGCCCTTTTTAATTCAATGACACAACTCTTGTCCCGTTTGTTATTTTATAGGGAAAACTACAGTATTTTCTGACCTTCCCAATTGCTTCGCTTGTTCTCTTTTACTACCTATCTCTAGTCGTGCCATCTGAAGATAGTCATTCGTCAGAGTATATCGCCGGCTGCCACGCAAGAAGAGAATTCATCACCGGTTTTACCGGGTCCGCTGGCTGTGCCGTTGTGACCCAGGAAAAGGCGATCCTTGCTACCGATGGTCGCTATTTTAGCCAGGCCAAAAGGCAGCTTGACGACAACTGGTATCTCCTAAAACAAGGAATTCCTGATATCCCGACCTGGCAGGAATGGACTGCAGAGGAGGCTACGTCAGGGAAAGTCGTCGCCGTTGACCCAACTCTGCTCTCCGCCAGCATAGCCAAGAAACTGTCTGATAAAATCAAGCGGAGCGCAGGGACGGACTTGCTGCCTCTCAAGGACAACCTTGTCGATATTGCCTGGGGCGATGATCGGCCTGCCATTCCTAATGCATCAGTTGTGGCTCTGTCGGAGGAGTTTGCAGGAAAGGATGTAAAAAGCAAGCTGGCCGCCTTGCGCCAGGATCTGATCAAGAAGAAGGCCAAGGGTATCGTCCTGTCTATGCTCGACGAGACGGCCTGGTTGTTTAACCTCCGCGGCAGTGACATCCAGTACAACCCCGTCTTTTTCTCGTACGCCATCATCACGCATGACGCTGCTACCCTCTATGTCGACCCAGACAAGCTCACCTCTGGAGCCAGGGCTTACCTGGAAGAGAGCGGTGTGTCGGTCTTCCCCTATGATTCATTCATTTCAGATGCGGAATCGCTTGGCGAAAAGGCTCTGGCAGATGCTAGTGACAACTTCCGGTTTCTCATTTCCACTAGGGGTTCTTGGGCCTTGAAGATTGCGTTGGGGGGTGACTCCAAGGTCGATGAGGTTCGCAGCCCGGTGGGAGACGCGAAGGCCATCAAGAACACCACCGAGCTAGACGGAATGCGGGCCTGTCATATTCGTGACGGCTCTGCCCTAATCGAGTATTTCGCTTGGCTCGAAGACCAGCTTGTTGTGCAGAAGAACATTCTTGATGAGATCACAGCCGCAGATAAGCTGGAAGAGTTCCGGTCGAAGCATCAACATTTCGTTGGCCTCTCATTCACAACCATCTCGTCGACTGGGAGCAAGTAAGTCTGTTCATTATGCTTGAAGTCATTTCGTATTGCCACGGTTTCTGCTTCATTCTAACTAGCTCCTCCCAAATATAGTGCGGCCGTTATTCATTATTCGCCAGAGCGCGGCAGTTGTGCAGTCATCGACCCTCAGTCAATATATCTCTGCGATTCCGGAGCGCAGTATCTGGATGGCACTACAGATACCACCAGAACTCTGCACTTTGGAACACCCACTCCGTTCGAGAAAAAGGCTTACACCCTTGTCCTAAAGGGCAATATTGCCCTGGATACGGCCATTTTCCCGAAGGGAACCACCGGTTTTGCCATTGACTCGTTCGCTCGCCAGTTTCTCTGGGTATTTATTCCTACCACGCCGGTGTCCTTCTTCCTCCTATGTCGTTGGTTGGTAAAGGCTAACAGTGTGTATTTTTCTCGGTTCACAGCGCGAGGGACTTGATTACCTTCATGGCACTGGTCACGGAGTCGGATCATATCTAAACGTACATGAAGGCCCATTCGGAATTGGTACAAGAATTCAGTATACCGAGGTCGCTCTAGCCCCTGGGAATGTGGTCTCCATTGAACCCGGATATTATGAAGATGGTGCTTTTGGTATCCGCATCGAAAATATGGCCGTCATTAAGGAGGTCAGAACCCCATATGCTTTCGGTGGAAAGCCGTATCTCGGTTTCGAACACGTCACCATGGTCCCGTACTGCCGTAATCTCATCGATGTCAGCCTCCTGACTACCGAGGAGAAGGCTTGGGTGGACGAACATCACGCCGTCATATTCGAGAAGACGAAGAACTTTTTGGAGGGAAATTCCATGGCAATGGATTGGTTGAAACGGGAAACTCAACCTTTGTAAGACTGCTCGATGTTTCATAGCCTAGAATAGGACGGGTGACTCTCACAGCCTTGCGAATGCAGTTACGAGTAAGCAGACAACGAAAGACAGTTTGAACGGGGCATTGTTTGTCCATCGCCTCCATTGCTTTGGTAGGGGCCATCGCTTCTCGATCCTTGATATCAATGCATCTGCAAGGCCAAGTTTATATACCGCCTTCATTCCCATATTGATCCCGCGACCATCATAATTAGTTAGCCTTCAACGCTCCTTGTCGATCACGGTAAAGAGTGAACATGACCAAATGATATCAGACAGAGGGAACAGGTGGAATGGATAGTCATCATACAATACCAGCAATGCCAATCAGAGAAGCCAACACAACGATAGACTTGTATAGGACAGTCACCAGCAAACCCACAGCAAACCCTAACCCTCCACGTCAGTCTGTCGGGCTTTGCCACGATCAAGGGGTTCCCCCCTTTCCCCCACCTCGCAAAGACAAGACAAACTCACCGGCGAGAGAGCCACGGGTTATTTGGGTGACCAGTAATTTATTCGGGGGTGGGGTGGTTGGAGAAAGACTGGCAACTTCCTGCCCAGTTGCCACGCTCGAGCCATTGGAATTCAAGGCCAGCTTAGTCGATGGATAAATGTTGTACACCAACATGCCCGTGACAGCTAAAAGGCCGGACTTTTGAAAATTGTGTCGAGACGACACTCTCTGTAACAGGGTGGTAGCAGGGCGGAACATGTTGAAGATGAAGGAGAGGTTCTGTGGGATGAAGCAGACAAGATTTGTTTTTTTTAAGCGACGGCGCCGAAATCTTTTTTATAGCGCCCATGGTCTGCACAACCATTTAAAGAAACCAGATCCGGAATGCTACGCTAGATGGCTGGCATGAGGCAGGCTATCCTGAACTCATGCACTGTACGTGAACGCAACTTATGGGGATTTTTCCTGAACATTCCAGAGGCTAGATATTAGCCAGACCGCTATGAAAACCTCACCTCAAAGAGCTATGGCGAACGAAGCTGTAAAGCACATTAAAACCAAAACCGGGACAGAATAACAGACAGGATATACCGGGCCGCCCTTTCCACAAGTGCACCAACGCAAAAAAAGAAAGACGAAAGACAAAGAACAGCAAGAGAAAAAAATATTAACGACCCAGGGAACACATGTATCCCCATGATTCCCACCCAATACCTGACAAGAGTCAACTCCAGCGTCCACGCGGATATCACCCAAGGCCTCCCCAGACACCCCGTATTCTCCGTGCCAGCTGGATGTCCTTCTGCATGATTGTCACACGTTTTGCATGTATAGCGCATAGGTTTGTATCTTCAAAGAGGTGTACCAGAAATGCCTCTGCAGCCTCCTGGAGCGCCAAGATTGCTTGCGACTGCCATCGTAACTCGTCACCAGGTGGCCGCCAGTCGGACGCAATTTCTCGTACCTGTACGCAAGGCCGAACTTCTTTGTTAGCATTGCAACCCCTCAATCACGACCCTAAACAATGACGACCGAGCGGTCGCCGCTGTGATGTCCATAGAAGAAGGGAGCTTAAGACCGTACCAGTCTGGCAAATGGAAGCTTGAGCAACAACAACTTTGTGCTGGCTTGGTAGTTTCGAATCTCGCGCAGTGCAACAGTTCCCGGTCGATATCGGCGCTTGGATTTGTATGGAATTGGATCACCGGCTATATCATGAGAGGGAAGATACATTGTTAGTATATAGTTCGCTTTTAATGAAAAGAGGTGATGTATGATTTACTGACGCTGTACTCCACCACTGGCTCTTCTTGCAGGCCCCGCAACGACAGAAGCTCTAGGTTTTCGACGCGCACCACCCGTCATGGCTTCTGTAAACCGTTTGGATGTGTACTCGCTTTGATGCAAGAGTTGCCGCACGCTTCCGATAATCAATCGACCGAGAAGGTACTAGGAGCGATCAAGAGGGCACGGAGATGGAGGATAAGGGAAGCCAGAAATCATAAAAACCGTTACGAAGTCACCAAAACGGCAAGAACGAAAAAAAAAAAAAAAGAAAAGAAAAGAAAACAAAAGGTGGTGTGGGACGGATGGCTGAGGCTCGTGATGTTAGTGAACAGAGGTCAAGGTTGGGTTGAGCTCATCGATTTCAATTATTGATTGTTTTTCACTTCAAGAACCTCAAGAAAGGCCAGTAGGAGTAAAGCACAATGTGGAAATACCCTGCCCCCTTCTTCGGTTTTGGCGCAACAAGAACTACCTGAATCGATGATGTCTACCGGTACTTGTACTCGGTGTCGCATTGTGATTTTGGTTTTGGCATATAAAATCTGGTTGCCAGGGCAATGGAAGTGGGACATGTTCTTTCTGAACAAAGGAGACGAACCAACCCTAAGTAAGCGCCATCGTCCGTCATGTTACCACCAAGCAATTGTCTGAACCACTCTGTGCGAACACATTTTACACATTGTATAAACAAGCGCCACGCGGTACATTTAGATGTAATTTTTGACTTCCTAGTGCGCTGATGTGTGCATACAATGTATTGTTGAGACTCTTGTGTATGAAATCATGAAAATCCCATACGTGCGATATGCAACCTGCCAACACACATGCGCAAACATGTTTTTGCATGCATTGTTCCGGCAAATAAGAATAATCAACACGAAAAGCTCAGCGATAGTACTCACGAGAACATAGTACTAAGCAAGAGGGAGGGAAAAACCCCCCGGAGTGAAACCCCAGTGAGGAAGGAGATCGTAGAATCAATCATGAATCAATCCCGAACCAAAACGCCGACATAGCACATGAAGTGGAAACCAAAAGCTAATCCCCGAAAAGAGTACACCACTGGAAAGTGCGGCTATATCCTAATATAAGCCCACACGCTATACACGCACACACGAAGTGCCTGAATGGCTCGCAAATGAATTATTTGAGCCACAGTGGTGGTTACTTAATGTTCAGAAGTCTCCGTAGCTGATCCTCAATCGCCGGGATGTCATTGTTATCAACGGATTGGTGGGTGCTATCGACGGGCTGGCGGTTGTTTCCGGTATGCTGGCGGCTGGTATTGGCGGGCTGATGTGTCTCGGGGAACGAATTGGTGACCGGGCGGGTAGATATGAGTTGAGGACCGCTGCTCACGTCACGCTCATCGCGACGGATCACCTTCGGCGAGCCAAAGAGGGCAGCTCTCAAGGCATCGCTCGAAGTGTCAAGAGTGGCCTGGAATACACCAACTGTTCCCTTGGGCTCAACCGTAGTAGCCAAACGAGCGGCCCGGATTCTTTCTTGGTATCGGCTCGACGAAGTTGTTGCCGACCCTTGATAAGCGCTGTTGCCATCCGTGAACGGGCTGGACATTTGTACTTGATTCGGCGTGGAGGAGGGGTTATGCATGGGCCGTTCCGGAAACGATGCACCTTGGCGGGGAAACTGCGGTGAAGTCGGGAATGCCGACGAGGTACCTCCGGTCAAAGCCTGTTGCTTTTCCTCTCGGGCAGCTTTCAGAATGAACTCGAGGGGAGAGTCTCGAGGGGCAATATTGGCGGGGCCAGCGCTTAACGGCGTTCCAGTAGGCTCGGTGGGTCGGGAAAGGTCGCTGGTGATAGCGGAGATGGGAGATGCTCTCACCCCAGGGGAGTCGACCTTCGACTTCATAAAGAATCTCGGAAGAGGAAGCGTTGATGGAGCAGGGGAGGCGTGGAAGGTAGCTCCCGCAAACGCCCCGGGTTTGGGGGCTGATGAGGCGTGAGGGGGAGTGGCATGAGTAGCTCTTGTCGCGGGGGGTGACGAAGGCGCGCTGCCTCCGCCTTGCTTAATGGGCCGACGACGAGAACTGCCCGGGCCAGAAGACGCCGGCGTTATTCCAGATACTGGACGCATTCCTTTCTTTGGTGTCGTTGGATCGCTGTTCACTTCAACATTCGCTATGTCGTCGGGATCTGATTGCACACCGAGAACCTCGGCGTCAGTGGAAGCGAAGTCTTTCTGGCGCTTCCGTCGGCGAGGGGGTCTATGGTGTGATCTTTTGGAAGTTGAATCTGACATGGAAGATAAAATTTGATTGCTATTCATGGTTAATATTTCATGGAGATGTTGTTAAGTATATAGCATACGTAGAGTAGTTAAATCGGGAAATATAAGTTACGTAGGTATTTATCCTAGATGTATAATGCGCCTCATTTGTCCCTATTTCTTATATAATAGATATATACGATAATTGTACTATAAATGTACTATAAAGATACTATAACTATAGATAGCAGATTAGTTAGTATACTAGTTGCATTTTTATAAATCCTATATATAAAAGATAAAAAAATTAATATTTTTATTATTATATAAATCATCTTATTAAAAAAACCTATATAAATAGTTTTAAAATAATTAAACTATATATTAATATAAAGTATTTAATAATATATATTAATATAAAGCATTTAATAATCTATATTAATATAAAATATTTAATAATATATTTACTACCTACTAGTGAAATAAATATAATACTAAAGATTTAAATAGCTTAGTAGTACAGTATCCTCTATACCTATTTAGTCCTGCCTGGAGAATAGAGTAAGGCATAAAAACAGGGATATTTCTTCGTTTTTTCCTGATGAACTGGTATCTTCATATCTTCTCTGTACGTACATAGTACATACTCTCAAATTACATTTCTGAGGATGCCTCAATCAAACGCCTCATTTTCTTCCTTCCTTTTCAAGCAGTGATGGCCAGACTGAGATGGTTTGTCTATTTGGCAGTGTCTGCTGGCTTTCAGCTTGCCTCTGGCTCAAACAGCAGTGTATCCATCAACCTTGAAAGCTCATGTACTGACTCGCCTGCCACATTCTCAGTTTATGACGTCTATCACATGTTCCTCCAGCAATGTCCCTTGAATGCAGACCCGGTACTTGGCATGTCGCGTGAGTTGAATAATTCCAGCGCTACACATCCTTCAAGCTCTGAAGATCACGAGCCAGAGCCCGACACGGAGAGATCTGTCCTCCTCACATTTGAGGAGTGGAGAGAGGCAGCACAGCATCAAGCTGCTTTGGGTGGGTCTGAGCCAAAGGAGACGCAGAAAGGTAATGCGTCAGCAATTACCACGGATAGTTCTACAATACACGAAATACCTTCGACCGATGATTCGAAGCAGGCGCACGATGGCAGCAACGGCAGCAACCCTATCCCGACCCAATCTCCCGACGACGTTGATTCCCGACCCAACGATGGTGTCTTATACGAAGATGGTGAGACCAGATATTACCGAAGCAAGGATGCTGGGAAAACGTGCAAGGAGAGATTTTCATACGCTTCCTTTGACGCTGGTGCAACCATTTTGAAGACCGGACCAGGCGCAAAAAATTCGAAAGCGATCCTCCAAGAGAACAAAGACTCTTACATGCTGCTGGAATGCGCAACTGGGAGCAAGTTCGTGATCGTTGAGCTCAGTGATGACATCTTGATCGACACCATAGTCCTGGCAAACTTCGAGTTCTTTTCCAGCATGATCCGCCAGTTTCGTGTCAGTGTCAGCGACCGATACCCTGTGAAACTGGACAAGTGGATTGATGTTGGAACGTTCGAGGCTCGGAATTCACGAGATATTCAACCATTTCTGATTGAGAACCCCAAAATCTGGACTCGATATATCCGTGTCGAGTTTTTAACACACTACGGAAAGGAGTTTTACTGTCCCGTTTCGTTGTTTCGTGTACATGGAACTCGTATGCTGGACTCGTGGAAGGAAGCTGACCCACAAGATGATGATGCTATTGGGTCCATTTCCGATACACCTTGGATTGATACAGAGACCGCCGCTGAGCCTCCGATATTTGAACATCCTGAAGACCTCACTCCCGACACGCCACCTGACCATGGACCAGTACTGCCTCTGACATGTCCTGCGAATGTCATCACATTCCTCCCGATCTGCGCCTTAGAGCCACCAAATACTCTTCCGGACCCCCTTCAAACCCTGGCCGACGACCCTCAAACTCCTGGCTCAAAATCGAGAGTTAAAGCCCAAGATGTCGCCCCGGAGTTCAGCACCCCTGAAGTAGTCTCAACACAAACTCCTTCCTCACATGGCGGCAGCCCTCATCATGAAGGAATAGGAGAAGGGGCTACATCGGCTACACTAGATAGTAGCTCATCCGACTCCCTATTGGGGTCTGGGGCAACAGGCGTCTCTCAAAACACGTCCAGGCCTGCCGAGGTCACCACTTCGACCCCTCGAGCTAAAGCCCCCAGTTCTGGAACTAGCCAAACACCCTCCCCTTCTCCAACTGTCCAAGACAGCTTCTTCAAATCAGTTTCGAAACGGCTCCAAATTCTCGAGTCTAACCTCACCTGGTCTATGCGTTTCTTGGAGGATCAATCCAAGAACCTGCAGGATGTTTTTTCTCAGTCTGAACAAAGGCATATGCTCCGCACCAGCACGTTCCTGCGAGATCTCAACACTACGGTGCTGACGGAGATGCAACAGCTACGAGCTGAGTACAATGACGCCTGGCAGGCAACCCTCACTGCTCTTGAGGCCCAACGTCTTCAATCTCAGCAAGAGCTGATAGCGTTGAGCTCCAGAATGAATATTCTTGCTGAAGAGGTTGTGTTTCAGAAGAGGATGTCCATCGGACAATCTGTGCTCTTGTTAGCCTGCCTTGTACTCGTTATATTCTCTCGGACCTCAGTCAGCATCACCCCCCCGGAGTTTGTAGATGAACAGGCCTACTTCTATAATGGCCAGGCGAAGTATCGTCAGGATCTTGGAGTCCATTCATCACCACCTGAAGGCCCTTTACATGATATGGAGGATGAACATACCGACTCGATTGTGCTAAATGGGAGGTCAAATAGTTCGTCTGGCTCCTCTTTAACCGGTCTGCCCCACACAAAGGCCGGAGAGAAGCTTGTTATGGGGGGGTATACCACTTCAGGGAAATCCAGAATCTATGACCCGCTCCGAAAAGCTCTCCCGGATCTGCCTGAGGAGGATCAACAACCAGAATAAATTCCATGTGAAGTTGATACGGATTGCTGGGCAAACACTATAATGGTGCTGATCAAATGCAGCTTGTACCATAATTTTCCACTAACCTAACGAGTACCAATGTCAATCTATGTCCTGATTACAATTCTCTTGTGCATCTACGCAACCGCTATGATAAATGCAAGTATCTGTAAGTAATTAACTTCTTTTAGGGTCTTCTTTATGTCAGCTATCCCCGATCTATTTGGTTTCTGTCAAGCAAAAAGTTGTCGAACAAAAGAAAAGAAAAAAGAACTAGCTAGAGTAATTAAACATCGTCGTATCTTACAGGCATTAACTGTTCACGAAATCCTGTACAAAGTTTCTACCTGTCCCCTACAGGTGATTCATTGCAAAGTCATACTCCTCCAAAGCGGCCAATCTTGTGCCACGGTCATACTGTGAGCGCCGTCTTCTCTGCTCTTCCCGGTAATGTTGCCCAGCATTTGGAGTAAAGAGCCCTGTGTATTCAAGTATTAGCGTCATTCGAGGATTTTTCAACCTCCTGCTAATAATCGAAAACATACCAACATGTTCCGCATTTTCGCAGCTCCGCTTCATCTTGGATTGGTTATCGGGACCGGGAAATATTTCCTCTTGTCCAGCAAGAGCAGGTGAAGGGCCATTGAGGGTATAGAAAAGCTATGTGTTTGATCATTGGTTAGTCCACTGGAAGCGGGGAGGTGATGTAGGTGTGGACGGATGGATCCCGAACCTTGGGTCTGTAATGGGGCGACTCCAGCATCACCGAGCTGTTACGGAACTTTTGGACCAGGCAGTCCTTTCCTTGAATAGCTAATTGTAAACACGTGTCAGTCAAGCGGTAGACTAAACTTAGAAACCCTCATCCTTACTCGCATATGATATCTCAGCAACTTTGTCGCTTTTGAAGCAATTCCTACTTAGATAGTCAGTACCTCTGAATTCGATTCTGGGGGGTTACTAGTTCTGGGGAACCCACCACTTCTGACTGCCTCGGGCTTTCACAAACTTTGATATGCAATGAGCTGTTAGTTTTGGAAAAAACTCGATCCACGTGGGAACAAAGTACATACCTCAATTATATCCAGCGGCTACATGAAATCTGATGTTAGCTCTGTACATACCAATGTGAGGAAGGACATGACAGTATGAAACTTACATCAACAAAGTTTATGAATGCGTAACCAACACTATCAAACCAAGAAAGATTCAAATTAGTACACAATAGCGTAGTGAGATATCTAGCGTGGATCAAAGGATGAAATGACATACTTGCAATTGTTGGCGAAATCAATGCGCAGATACATAAAATCATACTTGCCCCAGCTAGACTCATCAATAATTCGCTTCAGCATGGCCTGGTCCACCTTGTTTGGGATGTTTCGGAGCATAATCTAAATCACAAATGTTAGCCATGAACCTCACATACACATAGATATAACTTACTGTTGTTCGAACATCAATTCCATCTCGAATCCGACCAACATCAACATGATTATGGTGGTTTCCAGCACCATAGCCCAAACGAGAGGGTCTCGGGTTTGGGCAGTGGAAGTCAGAGGTATCTTTTACAATGCCTCTGTTGTTCCGAGCCCCAATACCACCTTTGTCATTGGCAAGAGGTTGATCGTGGCGACCAGAACTCTGAAGTGACAGAGTGCTCATACTAAGTGAAGACGCTGAGAACGGAGCATCAAGGTCCAAACGGCGGTCACAGGAGGTATGAGTGGGGACAATTGCTTGGTTCTGAGAGGCCTCATGATGTGAGGCGAGTTCCACGTATCCAAACTGGCTCGAGAATGGTGCCAGGTCATTCTCTTTGGTGAGTGGGAGCATTCTCTGAATTTCATCACGAGAACCTGGCTGGAAGGATCCCGTCAAAATGGGATATGCAGACACGATTACACCCTAGCGTCAAGAGGAAAAAAAGTTGTTAGTTAATGTAAACTCAATTTTGGGGGAAGAAATATTAACTTGCCTGTATTTTAACTGCTCCAAGAAGCCAGAGAGCGGAGTCAACGGCCAGAATATCACAGAACTCAACCACTGCCTGGAACACAACCTCGTCGGTAGTTAACTCCTTCTGGACAGTAAAAATCGGTGCATGGGATTCTAGGATGTGGACAAGAGTAGCTTCAGTGCTCTTCAAGTTTGATTGTCCAGATCTAGGGTTAGAAGAAGCCAGAACTCTGATCTGGCCTTCTTTAGTGGCAGACAGGCCACCTCCAACACCGTTGATCTAATCAGCGAGAAACAAGTCAGATTCTGTATCAATTACGTGGAGTATTTCCACATACCTGATGTCCTCGTTCCTGTGAGATATAGTCGACATTCCAGCTTCTCTGGGACATAGAGATTGCGTGATAAGTTGTGGATGAGCCACGGATATCAGAGAACCGCGCGTATATCATCGTGGTACAGTCATGAAGAATTACGGTTCCGTGGATATCAAGTCCCTTGTTGAGTATTTCCTGTTAGTTGGAGACGTTTTCCCATCATTGACAGAGAATTGGGAATTGAGTCTTACCGCAATATAAGAACGAACTACACCTTCATCAAGAGATCCCACAGTCGAGGATATGAGAAGATGACGAGTAATTTCAGGTCCAGATCCAAATGACTGGGACGAATGGAACGGAATCAGAGCGCCTGAAAGGCTTGTCACGGGTAGTTTGAACTCTTGGGCCAAATGCGAAGGATGAAAGTCAGATGCGGTTGGAGACAACTTCTGAACAGATCCTGACTTGAGATGGGTGACAAATGGGTCCCGGTCGATGGAAGAAAAGCCACCATCAGTGCTGGCCTTGTCACTCTGTGAACGAACTCTGAATTGATTGGAAACTGTAACGTCATCACAGTGCTTGAGAAGGTCATCATTCGGTGACACGGCAGTGATCTTTGTTTCAGGAGTCCCCTTATAAGAATTTCCCCCCGTGGTGGACGGATATGGAGAAGAGGGGTGGTATCCCTCGTCAACCAGTAGCTCCATCCCATCCATTGGAGTCGGGCTTTCAGGGATGGTTCTAGTTTTGCTAGAATCTAGAGTGAAATCAGATCCAACGGTCAGTGATTCCTGTGTTGAATTGAGATAAGGGGCAGCAATGTGATGGAATACTAGATGAACACTCGCATGGCAGATACATGGAGAAAATATCTATCAACCAAGTCTCCTGTATCTGATAGAGGATCACTTACTTTGGTAGTCCAAGAGACACAAATTATATCAGAAAAGAGTGAAAATCAGCGGTAGATGAAAATCAGGACTTGTGATATGTAGGGGGAAGAGGGAAGAAGGAGGGGATAGCAGTTACCTTCTCTGTTTTATATGTTAAATACTATTTGTGTAGGTCGGTGAGAATAAGAAGGAGCCACGAGGCATTATGCCCTATGACCTATGACTTCTGCTCCAATCCTATATGGAAGGAACGAGGACTTACCATGGAGTCAACACCCCCCTCCCCCCCCTTCCTTCCTTTTTTATCATTCATAGCCAAAGCCACCATGTATGATGGACCATGACTTATGTAGATGTGTAACATGGGGCATCTTCTTGGAGTCATTAGTTGTATGTCATATTGTCATATATACCTTCTTACATAAAGATATTGATTTCCAGGGAATAGAACTTTTTCTCCTTCGTCCCATATCTCATTACACTATGAGTACTTTAGAGACTGATTTATAGACTCTTGATATTTGTGTAAAGGAGATACGAAAAACGGGGTAGTTAGTTACATATAACTCAGGTTATCCTATCTTTTAGTTGCCCACTTAAAGATTGGAACATAGTTAATTCCCCTATGTCCTGTATCCTATATATCTTGAATGAGAAGACTATTATCTTTAATTAGGTTGAGGTCGGGTTTGATTTATGACCCCCTAGCATCTTAGGGTTATGTGTTATCTATCTAATCCTAGGGTATAAAGTCTAAACCAATGCTTCCTTTGCTTGGTGGTGGAGGTACCTAGGTCAAGGGATGACATAATTTCTTAAGGTTTCAAGCTTGTGATATACCAGACTGTTACTCCACTATCCTCATCACGAAAGCTGACCTAGTATTGATATTGATTTCTCTCCTGTTTTTGAATGATAGAGTTTATATTGAAATTTCTCTGTCTAGTTCTCATTAATATCAATGCAGCTTCTCTCCCAAGAGAGCGAGATCCAAAATCATGTCACGGACACCAAGAAGCTATTCAAACCAGGACTCTGCAATTGAGGAGGTAAGTCAAAAAGGCCAGCTAACTGGACTGGAGCGGATACTGACTGGGCTTCCCCCCATTTCTACAGATCATCATCCCTCCGTCAGACTCCGACTTCGTCGACCAGCTCATACCCCTACTAAAAGATGCCGCCCTGGCCGGAAAAACGTCGTCCTTGCAGTTCAGGTTCAGCGAATATGCCGAGAGGAAAGAATCCGAAATAGAACAAATTGGTCTCACGAAACATGAAGAGTTTCTGCAGGCG
The DNA here is from genome assembly GCA_001510565.1 of Knoxdaviesia proteae. Lineage (NCBI taxonomy): Eukaryota > Fungi > Ascomycota > Sordariomycetes > Microascales > Gondwanamycetaceae > Knoxdaviesia > Knoxdaviesia proteae. The sequence continues at coordinate 41,489 of LNGL01000013.1, read as the reverse complement.
ATGAACCAGCTTGAACAGATTCGCGAAGGGACGGTCTCATTAACAGGTGAAATCCTGAGTCTCAACCAGTCCATACAATCGAGCACAGAGAAACTTGCAGAGCACAAGAAAGCTCTCGTGGAGATGCGAGCTGATCGACAGAATATCATCGATGTCTCAGAAGCCATCAAGGAGTCGCTTAAAATTCTTCACGCAGTGAATCTTGCACAGGAATCAATCAAGAAGAAAACCTACTACGCGGCTCTCAAATCTCTGGACGATTTGCAGAACGAGCATCTGATTCCGACCATCCAAAACAAGTATGCGACACAGCAAAAGTTAGCAGATGCCATCCAACGATCGCTTCCACAATCACAACGCGCCATTTCAGATGGTGTAATGGCGGATCTTAATACGTGGCTCTTCCGAATCCGTGAAACGTCGCAGTTTCTCGGGGAAGTGGCCTTTTACCACACCGAAACCCGACGAACGAAATTGAGACAACGGATTGATGAGAATCCGTCTATGAGTCATGTTAGGCTCAACTCAGCCATTGAGCTCGTTGCAGATGAAGTTGAAGATTTTGATGTTCTTGACAACGAGGAGCTTCAGATTCAATTTACCCCACTGTTCGAGTGCATGCACATACATGATGCACTTGGCCAGAGCGACAAGTTCCGCCTGGAGTACAGCGCTACTCGAAGACAACAGAAAGAACTGCTCGTTCCCACATCAATCGATTTGCTCTCAGAGGGCGAGTCGTCACTGAGTAGTCTATTAGAAGGTATTGCTGGTTTTGCGATCATTGAGAAGGCAACCTTACGGCGAGCACCTCAGCTTCGATCAGCAATGGATGTAAGTGAAACAACCATCTGGGCATTCTCACCCAACTTTTGGGGACACCTTTATCTAAGTCTGATACTAATTGGCTTTGACTTGCAGGTGGAAGAACTCTGGGACTCACTCTGCCAGTCAGCAATCTCCTTGACTTCAAAAGCTCTCGAAGACGTCAATGACGCTGAAGTTATTTTGAAAATCAAGGGCGTGATCTCACTCTTCATCCAGACCATGGAGGTAGGTCTCTGGAAGCCATTGATTTCGGCATATCTCATTCGGATAACGTGCTGACGGCCTTTAGGGTTGGGGATATTCGGTTACGATGCTGGATAACTTTCTCCTCATGCTATTTGACAAATATGCAGAATTGTTGAAGAGAAGATTTAGTGATGACTTTCAAGAGGTGTGTAAACCCAGCCATCTAACACATAAGTGTTGACGTCAATATGTGGCACATATTCCCGTGTTATCTTCATTGAAAGCCTCCTACAAACCACCTGATTTTGGCCGACACTGACACTTCCGTGGCTAGATTGTTTCTACTGATGACTATATGCCAATGGCCATCCAAACCTCCGAGGAGTACGAGAAGGTCGTCAACGTCAGCTGGTTCAATCAGGAAAAACCCATCGAAGAAATGTCGTAAGTATCTCAAGTTGTCTCACCGAACCAGGATTGTACTAATACATCGCCACAGGTTCCCGTGCGTGCTTCCATTTTCACAGATGTACCCATTGTGCTGCATTGATATTCGCAACTTTCTCAACCAGTTCTACTTTTTCTCCGATGATCACTTCCAACACCCGAATGTCATTGACGACACGCTTCGGCGGGTGAGTACCCCACGTGTAATATTCGGACCTTGCGAACCCAGGAATATCTAACATGTACACAGGCCTTGGATGAACTACTTACTCAAAAAGTTTGCCAATCGCTCATACAAAGATTGGGGTCACAGTATCTGGGCCAGATAGTTCAAATCCTGATCAACCTCGAGCATTTTGAAATAGCTTGTAGCGAGCTAGAGCAACTTTTAATCCGAGCAAGATCCTCTTCATCCGCCGGTGGCCCAGTTACGCTTCGTGCCACTGAGCAATTCCGAATAAATAAGAAGACTGCTGAGCAGAGGATATTTGAGCTGGTGAACTCGAAAATTGACGATCTAGTTGACACGGCCGAATATGATTGGTATGTTTTATTGCATATTGAGTATCAAGCCCCCCCTCATCTTTTCTTTGACTAACACCACTCTATGAATATCAGGATATCCCAAACGGCAACTTCGGAACCAAGTAACTATATGCAAACGTTGACCCGTTATCTGTCCAACATCATGAACTCGACTCTTCTTGGACTCCCTCGTGAAATCAAAGAGCTTATCTACTTTGACGCCTTGAGCCATGCGGCAAACAAGATCTTGGTATGTTGTGATGGGCTGAGCTTGCATGCAAATCAACATGCTAACCTCATAGCCAGGCTCTCCCACTGGCCCCAGAGGTCAAACGAATTACATCCAATGCTGTATCTGCGCTAGCCGTAGATGTTCAGTACTTGAATGAGTTTGTCGAGAGCCTTGAAAATGGCGCAATGTTGAAGGAAAATCTTGATGAACTACAACAAACCATCAATCTGATGCAAAGCGACAATCATGATGAATTTTTCGATATTTCATCAAGAAACAAGAAATACGGACGCGTAGATGCTCTCAACGGCCCGGTTCTCCTAGAGAAGTATGTCAATAGCCCGACCCAACGGTGCCTATAATGATCGCTGACCGCATTTTAATCTTTCCGCATATTTAGGGTTACCGCTGGAAGCCAGAGTGCAATCAGATCGGTTGGTATTGCTAACTTTTCTCGGTTCGGAATGAAAGGCTAGGATATAACTTATCATGGTGTGATCGGAATGCAACACGATATAACGGCCACACCCCGCATGATTGAACTGTGGGGTAGGGCATAATACAGATAACTTTACTGTCACAACTCCAGATGGTATTATGAGGGATAACCTGAAACTATGGTGTAGGGATAACAACAAGCAACAACCGATTTTCATAATGCTTCGGACAGTTCATGGTTCCTGGTCTACTCAAATTCCTCAGTAGGGAGTGAGTTCTGTTCTCTGGATGTTAGATGCGACACTCCGTGACTGTGGTTGGGGGAGAGGGATCTTCGATCTTCATCATACCTGCTGTGACTGCATGGTTGGGTATCCATACATGCCCTCAATTTCTCCATAAATAGGGGCCTGGGGCTGGGTATATTGTTGTGTGCCGGGTTGGACTTGGGAGGAGTAGATTCCAGGGGTCCGGTATTCTTGGTCAGAGTTGAGACCGCCTCCAAGGCCATAGTCCGCACCGGCCATGCCTGCCTGGGCAGGAAGGCCAGACTGCTGTGCCTGGGTTGTGCTGTGCCCTGCTTGAGAGGTTCTCTTCACGTGTGATGCAGCTTCCTCTCGGGGAACAATATCGATGAGAAAGTCGAACATGTCTGATTTGCTGAGAGCGGACGCAATATCTGATCGTTGGAGCGTTCGGCGCTTGTTTTCCTCGGCATGAATCCAGGCTCGCATAGTCAACTCGGTGATGAAGATGTCGCAGCCCTTCGCGAAGAGGATCGGGGCCTCCGCAGAAATCATCTTGACATCGGGATCTGCTTTCATAACCTTTTTTATCCGAGCCAACGGCAATTGATGCAGTTTGTAGTCATGGTTGTCTGTTTCAAGATGATTGATGGTGTGCTGCCAGTATGTCGTCAAAATATCTTTGTAATTTCCAGTGAGTCCTTGGTGAACCTAGGGGGAGGCCAGTCTATGTCAGTATCAGGCGAGAACTGCAAATTGGACCTAGGGCTTGGCTATACTGACATTGGCCCATGGACCTGTGTAAAGTTCTGCTGGCGCAAAGTTTTGGGCGGCGAGCTGTGCAAACGTGAAATGATCGGTAAGTAACAGCACAGCGGATAAGGAGAAGGACTAATTGTTTGAAGAAGGTAACATACGGCGGCGCATGCTCCTGGAATATGGTAGAAAAAGAATGAGTAAGTAGGGGGTCTCTCGTAAATGCCCGAGTGTGAGGTTGAGAGAACTCACCATAATGTCCTCCAGTTCGGGTATCATAGGCTGCCTCAGGCTGTCGCGCCTGTTGGGCAGGGGCGGTAGTGTCCATGATGCGAAATAAGTGCGGGGAGTACTTTCGTAAATACGATTAACGAAACTTTAGATTGGCAAACTCTGGAGTTGTTTCCACCGGATATGTGAAGCTCGATGATGCTGTATGTATTGTGACTATTCAACACATGTGCAGCTCTTACTGAAGTCTTAACCCTTGCTGCCCAGTTTGCGGAGCTGTCCCGCATCAAACAGCCCACTTCGGCGCGTAGAACCCAGCCACCAAATATGACAAATATCTGACTAAGACAAAAACTTAACTGTTTGTAAGTATGAAGCTGAAGGGGGAAAAAAAATGTTTACCTCAACCATCACCCAGTTTTCACCACAGCAAGATGGACTTTTTGAATGAAGACCTCAGCACACTCCTGAGACGTGCGGAATCTCGCATGCAGGGCGCCAGCGTCAAGACTTCAAAGATACAGGGATCACTTCCTGTTCTTCCCGACGCTGGCAAGCCCGACTCTGCACTCAAATCAGCTCCAGCTCTATCGGTTCGCCCTCCCTTGAAGCAGGCTGCGTGTCTGGTCAGTTTCTCTCAAGATTGCAACAGCTCCCAAGAATGATTCCCCTGCCGACAAATGTGATGAATATTTACTTTCTGCTGGTTATCCAGCTAGTGAAGGATTTCGGGTCTCCGTTTTGGTTGGCCTGGTCTCCGACAGAATGAGCCATCATTATCATAGTTACTCTGATTTGCCGATTGAGCAATCTCACTACATAAAAACTGCCATTTCGAGATTTCCCGGTTCTAATAGTATCTCGACTATATAGGATGAAAAAGACACTGCTGGCCAACAATGGTTTGGCCTTCCAAAGACCGTTATTACACCAGAGACGAAACGAGACTTTCGCATCTTGCGCCTTCGGGGAGCCCTGGATCCTAAGACACACTACAAAAAGACCGGATCAAAAACCGCGATTCCCAAATATTCCCACTTTGGCGAGATCGTCGAAGGTCCCACCGAGTTTTTCAGTGCGAGACTGACGAGAAAGGAACGCAAACAGACATTTTCTGACGAAGTCCTCGCTTCTACAGCTGTGCAACGGAAGCTGAAGTCAAGTTTCATGACAATACAGGATGCAAAGAAAAGCGGAGGAAAGGCTCATTATAAAGCTCTGATGCGAAAGCGAAAGCACTCATGAACCAGAAGTTTTCATTTTTCTAGATATGATTTTTTGATACCCTTACCAGAAACACCATCAGATGACTATGTGGTGTATGTAATAGACTTTGATTGCATTATTTCAAAACTCGCTGTCTTCATTCCCGCCCTGAATTGGTAGCAATATCGACCTGATCTTCTAGAAGGCTTTTGCTTTGTTACGGCATTTCGTATTTTCTGACACTTCATTCCGTCTTGGATCTTGCATCTATTCTATTCCGGTTGAGTACGTGGGAGTGGATTCCTCGCGTTTGAAAAGGGCTTATCAGTTTAGCCAGTAATATACAGAGCCTGGACAATAAAAGTGGACCCGCTCATGATTTTCTGGTCAGCAGAATTATTGTTCATTCCCTGATTGACCTTCTCAGTTCTGACTACATTACAACACCTTCTCATTGAAACTTCAAAATTCTTCTCCAAAAACCAGGCGTCGCAATGGCTCATCGAATACAAAGAAATCTTCGGAATCATGGGCTTTTACAGGTGAGAGTTCCATCATATATCTGAGCAAATACTTGACCCAGACGCTAATATTGTCCAACTGTTGAACACTTTGAAGTCGATCCCACCGCGTCTGCATGCTCTGCCACGTTCTGCAGGACCACTCGGTATACAGGCGAGTCTAGCTACACAAAGCACCCAAACCGAAAGCACTACCGTCACGGAAGGGGAAGATTTTACGAAATATCCGCGCAACGTTCAAGCACTTTACCTGCAGCCCCTTCGCCGGGAGGCGGAGCACGGAATTCCATCTTGCGATTTACAACTCCGATCTTATAATGCACGACCACTAGAGTTTTTTGCAGATTTTGCATTGCGAGCAGCCTACTATTTGAATCTTCCTGCTTTTGGCCCAGTACCCCTTCCACGCATAACCGAGCGATGGACAGTACCTCGAAGTAGTTTCATCTTCAAGAAGTCGCAGGAGAACTTTGAGCGAGTGACGTTGAGGCGACTTATTCAGATCCGTGACGGTAATCCTGAAGCGGTTCAAGTGTGGTTAGCCTTCCTTCAGGAGAATGCTCATTACGGAGTAGGAATGAAGGCCAATGTTTGGGAATTTTCCTCGTTGGGTAAGAACACCTCAGATGGACTTTATTAATCGTACACATTTTGAATCATAACATTTACTAACCCTGTTCGTACATGCTATTCGCTCTTCATCAGGATCGGGTGAAGTTCCAGGCAAGGACCTTGACTGGGAAGCAATCAAATCTACTCGGGCACAACAGACTCCAGAGAAATGATATCTCACGAATGTTTGCTCAGATTTTTTCTGTGTTTGAGTACGTGTATCGATAGTTTGAGGGCTATTTGGAAGTATTGCAGAAGATGAACTCCTTTTGTGTATGTATAATCTCATAGGCCGTGCTGGCTCCATCGTTTTCATTTGAACTGGAAGTATTCAGTGCGTTATTCCAAGATCTGATCGGGGAACCTGTGGTTGAGGTATAAAATCGCTCCGTATCTGGGTTGGTGAAAATAGTTTGTGCAGCACCTGGTCGTCTGGGTTTCTATATATTAGGGTTGAACCAGATCGCTAGGTGCCAGGTTCATTGTAGTGGGATTTCATTCTCGCGAGTTATAGGATCACCCCCAATTACCCTCAGAGTTCTCTCAATAATATAGAGGGAAAGGTTCATTCGATCTTTTACCGCGATTCCTAGAGACCTATTTCGATGAAACTGGCCATATGGTCAAGTTACGAGCCAGACCTGGACCTGTGAGGCCATTAGGCGCCTTCGATATCCTTACGAAAGCTGGACGAGTCGAACCTAAAGCCCTTTACCCAAATTCTTATAAATATCTAGTATTGCCGGCCGGCATCAAGGCAGTACTATCTTATACTCGATAACTATTTCTTTTCTTATCCTGGATGGAGCGTCAATGCGGCCGAACTCAACTTAACACCACGAAACTGTGCGTCGGCTTAGGGGCCCGACCATATGGTCAGCAGCCGTCCTCTTAGTTATGCAATGCAATCACTCGATAACTCTTTTTTAAGCAATACAATCTTACCTGACGATCTTATTCTTGCTCACGAATTTGGCGACAACTACTCACTCTAAGCTCGTAAAGAGATGACGATTAAAGGTACATAGTTGATTTACAGCCCTTCCATGTTAATCTAGTAGCTAACAACAAACATTCTCATATTCAGAACTTGACTTTAAGCTTACGAATTTTTTTTTGTCTACATACAGACGGAGATTCACTCGGGAGGAAAAGATTACTAGATACCTAGTTGTAACGGAATGACTTCGAATAGCAAGACATGCTACCGAGAATCCGATAACAGGGGTTCTAGAACAGACGGGCATATGGCTAAAGGGTATCATGAATAATGTTTGACCGAGAATTCGTTATGTTTAACTTACTTAGTTATAAGTAAAGAGGCATCATGCAGTACTTTTTTTTTTTTTTTTTTGAAACATGCCAGCCAGATATGAAAAGTTATAGCCGTGATTTTAGCGAAGATTTACATCTAATTCCTACCCAGGCTTGACGATACATGATATAAACTTAGTCAGCTGGTTTCAGGAGTAATTCCCGAAAATTCTTCAGAGTCAGTTGGGATGATATTTCAAGTATGCCATGATGGGAACTTTTTGTGTGTGTGAGAGTAGTAAAAGTTCCTTCAGCACATATCGCCATGATCTGCGCAAATACGATTTCGCGAAACGTTTCCCGGCGGCTATGGCCAGTCAATTTGCATCCGAAAGGATTTCTGCGATGGAACTCGTCCGTCCCAAACTGTGTCATTTTGTCGGGCATTCAGCCAACTGGAATCCCTCATCTTGGGAACTACATTGGCGCTCTTAGGCAGTGGACGAAGCTACAAGATGAAACAGAGCATGATTCAACGCGGTTATACTCGATTGTGGATCTTCACGCGCTTACAATGCCGCAGTCACCAGAAAGCCTCCGGCAATGCAAGAGAGAATCTTTGGCATCGTTCCTTGCTGTTGGACTTGATCCTTCGAAGTCAATTATATTTTACCAATCATCAGTTACGTTATTTCAACCCATCTTCTCAACTCATACCATCTAACTTTGCGAAACAGGTCCCCGAGCATGCTGAGTTGATGTGGATCCTGAGTTGTACAGCATCCATGGGCTATCTCTCGCGAATGACGCAGTGGAAGGTATTGTAATTGGATTTCGGGCATTTGATAAACTACCGAGTAGATCTGACATGAACCATGAACTTTAACAGTCAAAACTTGCTCTCTCTCAATCAGCCTCCCTAATGGATGAGAAGGCAAGGTCGTCTTTGAAGCTGGGGCTGTTCTCGTACCCCGTCCTTCAAGCGGCGGATATTTTGGTCTATAGGTTAGTCCGGATTCATAACGACGGCATAATTCCCCGAATTGATGATCACCAACACCTCTTATTCTTTCAGAGCGACGCATGTCCCAGTTGGGGATGACCAACGCCAGCATCTCGAATTCGCACGAGAGTGCGTCACAAATTTTAACCACACTTACAAGGCGAAGGTTTTCAGTCCACCAGAGGCAATATTCCGTACGTTTCACATCTATGGTGGAAAGATGCAGTATTCTAACTTCAAGGCTTAATTAACACTTGCCCAACAGCCTCTGCACCACGGATAATGTCTTTACAGGACCCTTCCCAGAAGATGTCTAAATCGCACAAGGATCCATCCTCTCGCATCCTAATCACTGATAGTCCGGATGGTATTCAAAAGAAAATCATGTCGGCCCTGACGGACTCGCAGAATTATGTCACCTATGAACCCAGCAAGCGCCCTGGAGTATCAAACCTGTTAGATATACTGTCTACGTTTGACCATGAACAAAGGTCACCACAGGAAATTGCTAATTCCATGGCTAACAAGTCCTTAAGGGACTTGAAGATCCAGGTGTGCGATTCTGTTAACCAGGAGTTCTCTGGTGTGCGGCCCAGATTCTTGGAACTGCTCAACGAAGATGGTGGTAAATATCTCGACAGTGTCGAGCAGATGGGAGCTAAAAAAGCTCGTGAAATTGCACAGTGTACGATGGAGAGTGTTAGACAGGCGGTCGGGATTTAAAGTGTAAGAACAAGGACAGATGTATGATTGCTGCAAGGCAATGGTTAGCCTCGCGTCTCTGAATTGATCTCTACTTTTAGAAGAAATCGTGGCTTTTTCAAGGAGCATATGAGAACTTAGCCCCCCTTGACGAAAGCCAGAAGTCCCGTACTACCGACGTAGTAGCCTTTGCGCCGCGCAGACTATCAGCCAGAGAAAGGGTTAAATACAATGAGCATTTGCGTTGGGGAATATAATATGCGTGCAAGAGTCATACCTTATAATCTTCTTCAGAAAAATGTCTCGCTCGGAGCGTGGGAGGGCTGGATTCGGAAATTCGGGGTCAACCATAGCAACCTCTAGCCATGACTTTGCCATGACATGGGTACTTATAAGCTTTCTGAGAGGCTCGCTCAGCCTTTCCAGCTCACTTCGAGATGCATTTCCGCCAATGTTTCGAATCAAAACGAGAGCCAGACGTTGTCCAACAATATCCATGTCTCTGTCAATATTTTGCTGAATGGCAGGTTCGGTATTTAACCTCAATGAAACAAATTTCGTCTAGAAGAGGACGTCAGTCGCAACGTCAGGGCAATAGAGGCTAGAAGAGAGCTTACCCAGAATTCAGCACTGGCGGCCTTCGGTAGGGGCTCGCTGCCATCCAAAACCACCAAGCAGAACTCCAAAAAGGAGAGGACCAGGTCTTGCGATTCATGACAGACAAAACTGCTCGGGCGTTTATTAAGAAGTCCTAGAATGAACTCAATTGAATTTTGGGACAGTTCAACATCTGGGTCGGGATCTAGAATATTAAAAAAGTTAGTTTAATTCCCAAGGAGAGTGAGTGTGCCCATTGAAAGGAGCCAACCTTGCTGTGCACTGCGAACAAGATTAACAATCCAAGTAACCAGACTTGACCGTATATCCTGGGCCTCGGGGTCTGGAAATCTGTATAAAGAACTGGCAAAAGCGCAGGCGGTATGAGTGATACCGCCAATCCGGGTGCTTTTGTAGTGATGGCTGGATATGTACTGTTGAATCGTAATGGCGGGGAAAACAAAAGGTCCCAGCTTCAACTCGGAGAATCCCGTCCGGATGACTGCACAAACTGAGTCCACAACATCGCTGACAGTGGAGAAAGTCGTTTGCATCTTTTCGAGCATAGCTAGAATTCGCATCTGGCAATGTCTCATATGCGGCGAGATACTCGACTGAGAAATGAAGGCTTTCTCAACTTCCAGGGGGATTGTGGTGTCCATTGGGGACTGAAATCCTTTTCCAGCTGATATCAAGCATCTCAAAGGCCTCAACGCAAAGTGTGGACATATCTCATCAATGCCTAGCTCACTGAAGTGGCGGCAACCACATGTATGGGTAAGTGTAGGATTCCCCGGATCAAACTGGGCATTGACCCGGAAGGCAAGGTCGATATCAAATTGAATCAGGTCTAACAACCGGTCAAGAAGTGAGAGCTGGTGTGCTTCATCCGTTATAGACTCGAGAACACAAGATATACCCCCAATCAACCTTTCTTTTGATGAGCAATCGACCCGCACAATTGAAAGAGTTGACTCATACCGATCCAACAAGACACTTGCATGGCTTGTGAGAACAGATCGACTTGAAGAACAGAGGGCATATAAAGCCTTGGAAGATTGTACGGAAATGACAGGATCTGGTAGTGCTGACAGCAGCAGATCAAGAGCGGTTGGAAGGAACGAGACATTTCGATAAAAGTAATCGCAATACTTTTCAACCAGTGAGATGCACGCTTGCCGGCATCTCATGGTTTCTCTCCGTTGTGATAAGAGTTCAGAACCAAACGCAGACGACGAGAATAGCATTGTCAAGAACGGGTCCGCTGCAGTCTCTCCAGACACACAGTCAGAAAGGGCCCCAATACAATAAGCGGATGCCTCCAAGTCATTCCATGACGAGGTTTGCAAAGATTGAAGGGCATAGTCCACAAACGGGACAAAGATTTGCTCGCCAATAAGCGGGAACATGGCTTGAAGCAAATCGGCCACGTCTTTCCGGGAATCATAAAAGGCCTCACGATCCTCTGGGTCCCACCTTGATATATCCTCTTCAGTGCTAGGAAAGCGAATTTTTCGGAGGCATTTGAGAGATACATCAATCAGGCGAGACTTCTGGTGTTGTAGCCACTTGAGAGTTAGTTCGTCAGCAAGGTCTTCATTAGCGAAGTCCGATAGCAAACTTTCTGCAAGATTACACCAAAATTCGACAATAGGTGCAAATAGTTTGTTGTCCTCTGAGACAGATCCATCCTGAGATAGAAAGTCGGAAAAAACATCCAGTAGCCGTTCATGGTTAGCCTTTGGGGGTTGGGTGAAGTCGGAAATTCGCGACTCTGCAAGAGAAACCAAAAACAGCCCAAACTGGACACTGTCAGCATCCAAGGCGTCACCGGACAAGATCTGGTTGCGAAAAGCGTGTCCGGGTGGACCGTCAACGATGCCGAGAACTTGGTCGAATTCCTCGTCGGAGAGAAGGAGGGGATAGCCCGAAATGAGATCAGAGAGCATTTCGACAATAAGCCCGGAGGTGTCGTCAGACTGTTGTAGCAGTTTGAGTATTAGTGGCATCAAGCTCTTGAAATCGGCCAGCAAGGTACTGTCACGATGAAAGAATCTCTGACAGAATGCGATCCAGGCCTGTGAGTAGAATTTAGTCACTAGTCATTCAGAAGCCACAGATATTCCACATACATGTGTGCAGCGAACAGCTTCACGGCGTATCTTAGTCGAAAGAGTGTCTTCGGTTCCCAGTTGCACAGACAGCCCTTGGTTAATCAGTCTTGATACATCTCTTGCGCTTTCGTGGATTCCTTCATAAACTGGGAGGCTGCATCAGTTAGAAAAGTCCACAGAGGATGGGGCCTGTTACGTACTATGGCAAAGAATTCAAGTCCAGCTTTGAAGCATCCTCAACAAGATCCGTTGCGAATGCGAGCGCAAGATATGCAGACAGCAAGTCAACGCCATATCGTTCACCAATGCTGTCAGTAGACTTATAGAAAATTTGCTGAAGGCGGGTTACCAATGAAGGAATCAAGTTCGGCCAGAGTCCGGGAAAGTGAAGATAAAATGTGGTCAGTGCCGAGGAAAGTTTTCGTGTCACTACAGGCTGGGACCCATCTGTCACCGATATGGCAAGCCATTCCAGTAGTGAACCAAGTAGTTGAGTAGCATCTGTAGTACTCAATGAAGCACTTTTTGGAGTTAAAGGGTGGAAGAATGAATTTATTAGCAGCCAGAATTAGATGGGAGGAGACAACATATTATAAATTACATACCTTTCTGTATTCAACTTAATGATTATTGTAAGTGCACCAAAGAACTTGACCTCTGTATTAGGGCGGGAGAGCAATGCAGACGCAATATGCCAGCCTTGAGGTGACCTTTGAACCTGTTGCAACACAGATTGCGTTTCAGCTAATTCGTGAGGTGGTCTTGGTTGATACAAGCTGATGACAAGCTTGGTTATAGGGGTTTCAAGTCAGTACTTAGGACTAGAGATATCACAACCTGTAAAATCCAAGAATAAAATTTCAACCCCATATACCTACCTGCTCAATCTCTGGTATAGATGGTTCTCCTTTGTCCATTCTGTAAAAAGGATTTTCTTACTAGAAAACTGGTAGTGTAGTCTAGAGAGAGAAGTCAGCCTCAAGTTACATGTGAGGAAAGGGTGTCATTAAGTTAGAGAGGGAACAAAATATAGCGATGGTACCTGGCTTCTAACTAGAGAAAATGCCCCTCCAAAACTTATTAACATGACCAGCTTATCTATTACCACTTTAATATCCGATAGCAAATACCCCACTAGATTAGATCTCACATCATTTCTTACTAGTATATCCTCATTGGACCAGACAATAGCTTGGATTTATTCATGTGCATGCACTTTCAGAAGTAGAGCCTATATATATATACATATATACTGAGTTAACCCACAAAGCATATATATAAACTATTTTCCCCTTCTCCTTACTCTGCTATCTTTAATAGGCCTTCCTTTATTTCTAATTCCTCTAAAGAATAATAATATCAATCCCCCCTTTCTATATCACAATGCGAGCATATTTCTTTGATGAACATGATGTAAGTGAATAATCCCAAACTTGTTTTACTTAATCCTGACCAGGCTTGGGAAATCACACTAGGGCGATCAACGCCTGCCCCATGACTCTGGGAAAGTGGTGTCGCTTGAGGCCCTTGAAGCTGTCGGTGTTCTATATCGACGGATTGACTCGCTTGAATCAGTTAACGAGCTGGCTATTGAAAGAGGATATAAGAACCGTGATGAGATCACTGTTTCTCCCCAAGTAATGGGCGCTATATATGAAGAGAAGGTGAAGGGTTTCTTCCAGGAGCACCTGCATGAGGATGAGGAGATCAGGTATATTCGAGATGGAAAAGGCTATTTCGATGTTAGAGATGGAAAAGATCAGTGGATTCGGATTGAGCTTGAAAAGGTAAGTACCTACTTACATATGTGTATTCACACGTCTAAGCCGGCAATTACTAAATACTGCACGTTATATAGGACGATCTCATCATACTCCCAGCTGGAATTTATCATCGATTTACTACTGATGATTCGAACGTAAGTGTTAAGCAGTCCCGACAACTGAGTGGGTTTGAATGGAAACTGATTATGTCGGTTGGCACATGGTAGTACATCAAGGCCATGCGTCTGTTCAAGGAGGAGCCGAAGTGGACCCCCCTCAACCGCTCAGCAGATCTGGAAGTTAACCAGTATCGACAGAGCTATGTTCAGCAATACGCATGAATATTGAAATGAAGAGACGTGGGTGATATTGAATTGAAGCCGTCACAATATAGGTCTTTCCTCGACCGCAACGTTGTCGGATATAGGCCCTTCTTGGTTTTTGCTATCTCCCAGTGTCGAGAAATTCAGATGTTTCCAGTCCTCTAGCTCCTCAGTGACGGACCGTAATCTGTCTCGTATACTCTCAATCGCATAACTTCCTAATATTAATCGCAATGGGGGGTAGGAGCAATGGCCCAATTGCCAGACGAGTTCTGCGCATTTAACAGCACTCGTGGGTTGTCTGTCACCCAGCCATTGGACCATCCTCTTTGCATGCAAGGCTGGAGAAGAAGGCTGTCCATAACACTCACTCCCAGGGTTGATCAGAAAATGGCCCCATGTCGGCAGAGGTGCAATCAATGAATCTGGTTCGTCCCGTCGGACCAGCCCTGGCTCGACAAGTGTAGCTTTGATGTTGAATGAGTCTGTCTCATAGAGCATAGCCTCGATCAGTCCTTCGACGGCATACTTCGTGGCGCAGTATGGGCCTAGTCCAGGAACTCCAAGTGCTCCGGATGTCGAGCTAAATATCAGGTATCTGCCCGCGTTTTGTTGTCGGAAGTATGGTAGAGTGGCTTGTATAATGTGTAAGGTTCCCATAAAATTGGTTTCGAACTGGTTTCTGATTTCATGGTCATCTTGGTCTTCACAGGCCCCGATCACTCCGTACCCGGAACAGTTGGCGATAACATCAACACGCCCAAAATGCGCCAACGTCCGTTCTACTACTCGGGCGACGGTTTCTCTGGTCCGAACGTCGCAGAGGGCTTGAAGGCAATTTTCGTGGTGGACGACGAGGTTCTCGGGTTGTGATTCAAACGTTTTTCCGACACAAGTCACAAGATCTCCACGAGAGAGGGCACACTTGACAAGCGACCGTCCCATGTGGCCCGTCCCTCCAAATACCTGTCGTGCAATCAAGTTAGAAAACGATCCTGCAAGTAATACTCTCACATATAACGCTGCCCGATAGTGGAAAAGAGCATTCAGCAAGTACAATGATTGGGGCGGTGTTCGGCATACGATCCAAACTAGTTGCTTCCATGGCCCATTCACGCTTGGGGGATGGCAACCAGGGGGGAGGTGGAGCTTCGACTTTGGCTCAGTTCCAGTAACAGAAGAGTCCTCACTCCGAGTATCCATGCTTAGTAGCCTGTGGGATTATATATATCGATAAGAATGTGTGAAGTAACTTTTATATATTACCATATATGTAGTAAGAGTAAGGAGTGTATCTAATTATTAGTGAGTTCTTGGGAACTCTTTTATAATAGTAGTAATATATCTATATACTAAAAGAAGATTTCACTTTACCAGTATAGTGCTCACGACTTTCCCTTATGTATTTTATATATAAAGAGCTAACTAACTTAGGTTCTTAGATTATATTAGTTTTATTTACTTGCGGCACTACTATACTGCCCCTACCTAAATATTTAAGAGCGCCTACGCCTATATGTATTCTTTTTTTTTCTTTTTTAATCCTTTAAAAACTAAATAGTTAAGGAATAATAATAAATAAATAAATAGATAAATAATAGTATTTAAAGTATTTATTTAATCTAAGATATTATTAAATATAGATAATATAATTATTAAATATTATAGTAAATACGAATAATTTAAGTTATATTAATATTATAAATAAATTAAAATAAATAAAATAATAAGAGGGGGTTATATAATATATTACTATACTAGTATTTAATATAGATCTCTAATAGGTTAGAGTATATTATAGTATATTTTAAACGTATACTAGTATACGTAGATACTATCTAGCGGTAAGTATTTAGGTATATAACTAAATATATATAAATACCTTAAAAGAGCCAGTAAAAGACCTATAAAAAGTAGATATCTATTATACTTTTATAGGAATTATTCTAAAATCGAAAAAATCTAAGCTTCCTTTTTATATATTCCTCTATATATATATACCTTATAATTATAACTTATTACTAATCATTTAGATTATATATTAGGAAATTATAAAAAATTAGAATTTTATAAATATAATACTTATATTATTAATGTCTTATTAACTCTCTTTTAAAGCCTAACGTTATAATTATTTACTTTTCCTTTAGGTTCATATGCTAATCGATACGTAATTAACTAATATCTTAACTTCTTTTTTTGAATTTTATCTTTACTATAGCCGATAGTTTTACTACTTTCCGTTATTATAAACTATAGATTACTTTTCTTTTTTAAATTAACCTTTCTATTTAACCTCCTTTTAGTAACGAAAGTACGTTAAATACTATTCTTTTTCTTTTTCTAACTCTACTTTTACGAAACTATTAACTAATTAACTATTTATTACTTCAGTAAATACTAAATTATCTGCTTTTTCTTAAAAGTTTATATATCTCCTACGTATCTTTCCTATAACCCCTACGCCGTTAAATACTACTTATAGGTAGGTTCGAGTCCTATACGTAGAATAATTAACTATTATTTCCTATCACCTTTTCTTATAAAGGTTATAAGGAATAATAAAATAAATAATAATAAATAACTATAACTAAGATATTATAAAAAGTCTTCCCTCTTATATCTAATAATATATATATATACTATTATAACTATTAATAACCTAATACTTCTACTAATCCTATTATTATCTAACTATTATTTATTAATATAACTATTAAATAATTATTACTTTATATACTAAATACTATTATATTAATATACTCTATAATACGTCCTATTATTCTATTTATTCTATTTATTTTAACTTCCCTATAAATACTACCGTAACCTATATTATATTAATAGGTCATAAGCCTAGAAAAGTAAATATTAGAATAAGATTATAATAATAGTAATAATAATAGTAATACTAATAATATTAAAATCTATTAAAATATCTACTTCTTTTATTAAATACTTTTTTATTCTATTAATCTTTATTAAAAAATTTAATTCTTGTATTAAATTCTTATTTATTCTATTAAATTCTATAAATATTTTATTCAAATATATATTTCCTTTATTAAAAAACTCGATAACTATCTATTAAATCAAATATTATACTATATATATTTTTAATATTCTATACTAAAATAAATTCTTAGAAATACTAAATTTAAGAACTTAAATGCTTAAGTAATTATAAGCTTTAGGCTATTAGAGAAAAAACCTTTCTTATAAAAGAAGGTATGATTAATACTATATTATCTAATATAGAATTAGATATTAATTAAATTAATAATTAAAAAGAAGATAATATTAGAGTACTTTTACTTATTAAACTAAATATAGAAGATAGACCCCTTATCTAACTTTCTAATAACTATGATACCTTTAAACCTTAGAAGACCCTAGAATCTATATATAACCTTATAGGTTTTATAATAGATTTTAATATTATTATTACTTTTTTAAATACCAATTTAAAAAGCTATGATAATAATATAGAAACATCTATCTTAAAGATAAAGGAATTTAATAATAGAATAAATACTACGGACTTAAGACTTCCCTATAAGTTTATTATAAGCTATATACTTAATAAGTTAAATAGTAGCTTTTAAGCTATTATTCTAAGATTATATAGATATATAGGAATAATAATGCCTTTAATAAAAGTACGTTTAAAAGGCTCTATACTAATATTATAGATAAAGTCTTATTTAATAATATTAAAAATAAGAACTAAAATATGAATAGGAGTATTGATACTCTTAATAAGTATAGGGTTAATAAGAACTTTAATAAGAAGAATATTAATACTAATACTAAGGCTTATAACTATTACTATATTAATAGTCTTATATTAAATTAGATAATTCCTATTTTAAGTACCTAAATAAGGGCCTATTATAATAGTATATTAATAAGATCTTATTTATTAATATAGATAAAAAGCTTAATATTATTAGCGTTATTAACGATATTAGAAAACCTAACTAGACCTCTCGAATAAATCTAATAATAATATCGAAGGAAATACTATACTATCTAACTTTATACCTCTAATAACTAATACTAATATTGAAAACTATATCTTTATAGTTCTAAATAAAATTAAAGACTTATATAATAACTTATATCTAGATATAGTTATTATTACGTACGTAGTATCTAATAAGAATTTTCTATTTAATTTAAGGAATTATGATAAGATAGTTAAGTAAAGAAAGGCTTTTATTATTAGATATAGCCTTATAGGAGATATTAGAGTTAGTTTTAAAAATAGTACCTTTATTATAAAAGACTATCTATATATCTATAAATTAAATATTAACTTAATAAATATTAATAAGCTAATAGATAAAAGAATAGGTATTCTTAATAACTATATATCTATATATAATTATAAAACTAATAAACCTAATAATAAAGGGATATAAGAAAAATAACCTATATTATCTACTTTTTAATATTTATGAAAATAATGAGTCTTCTTCTAATATAACTAGTATTTGAATACTAAATACTATAAAAGAAAATAACGTCTTTAATAACTATATAAAATAATATAGACGACTAGTTTACGTAAATACTAATATAATATAATAAAATAATATTTAGCTTCCTTATAATAAATATATATTTAAAGAATACTTAAAAGCTTAACTTAGTAATCATATATATCGGAATAATAATTCTATTAATTCTTATTCTTTAGAAAAGGTATTATCTAATATTACTAACTTAGTATTAGTTAGTATTAATAATAATAAGTATATTATACCGTTTTTAGAAACCTTAGATATCTAGAAATAGAATTTATAAAACCTATATTATAGTTTTTAAAGAAAGTCTTTTATAGGATAAAAAGGTTTTACTAGAAGTATTAGTTATTAAGGTAGGTATATTATAAGGTCGGAGATCGTCCTTAGTCTCTTCTAAGTTCTATCGACTTATAGAAAATTTCTCCTTTATTTATAATTTTATTTCTTTAGCCCCCTTTTTATCTTCTTCTTAAATTAGATTAGATCGGAGGGCCGACCCTATTCTTATAGAGTTTTCTTATAGGTATAGCTAACTAGGATCTAGGGTACTCCTAATTCTTTATTATAATCCCTTTATAGAGCTTTTAGGGTTTAACTTATCTCTTAGGTATCTTAAGTTTTATTACTAGTTTCTTCTTCGTACTACTTAGTGTCTCTACCCTTACTCTATACTTTTACTTATCCTACTAGTTGTAGTATTATAGAATTACTTATAACTAAAGTTTAGGTATATAATACGTTTATAAAATTTGAATAAAGAGCTGAAAATAGTAAAAACCGATATAGAATTTATAGATTAAAAACTAACAATAGAACTAAGTATATAAATAATAGCTTTAAAATATATATATAAAAAAAGATAGATTAATATATTAGATAAATCCTCCCTATACTTTAGAACTAAATAGATTAGTTAAGAGAATAAATAGAACTTTATTTAATAATATTAGGGTTCTATTAATAACCTCTAAAGTACTAATAGAATATTAGGGATATATAGCTTATTATATTATATATATGTATAATAGGCTACTTTATAAGGCTTTATTTAATGAAATACTATATAAGATAAAATTTAGAGAAATACCTAATATCTTAAGTATTAAAACATTCAATTTAAAATACTATTATAAAAATTAATCTTCTTATATTACTAAATTAGAAGATAGAGGTATAATAGGTATGTTAATTAGACTTAAATAATATTAATATACTATATTAAATCTAATTAGTAATAAAATTATTATATCTAAAGACGTGAAGTCCTAGATAGAGAATTTATAGATTTAAAATCTATAAATAATAACTTAGGTTTAGAATCTTATATAGATATAGAGCTAAGTAATACTAATACTAATACTAATACTTAGAATATTACGAATACTAGTAATAATACTACTAATATTAGTAACTTAGTAGATAATTCTACTACTAATAATAATACTATATAGTAAGTTAAAATAATAATAAAAATAAGAATAATATTTATAATAATATATATATGGTTAATAAGTTAATATTATTACTTAATAACCCTGATTTTAGTACTTATAGCTAAGCTATTAACTCTTTTAAAGGTAGTAAATAGTATAAGGCTATAGATAAAGAAGTTAATAACTTAGAAAAATGAGTACCTATAAAGTTATTAAGCGCGAAGATATTACTACTAATAATAATAATAGTTTAATTCAAGGTCGTTAGGTCTAGAAGATAAAAAACGATAATAATAATAATATAATTAAATATAAAGCTACATTACTAAAGGCTTTAGATAAGAATACGGAAAAGACTATAAAGAGACCTTTTCTACTACCTATAGACTTAAATATTATAGAATAATATTAGTATTAGTATTAATAAATTAACAGTATAAAAAATAATATAATAATATAGATACTTTCATATATATTAATATCGATACTAATATTTATATCGAATATTGGTTTTTATACCTATAATAAAATAGGATAACTAAATAAGGTTATATATATACTAAATTAAAGTCCTACACTTTAATACTAGTATTTTCGAAATAAACTTTCGAAATATAATATAATACTTATATTAAATGATAATGCTGTATTTATATCTAAAGATAAGAAAATAATAATATTTTATATAGATTATACAGTTATAGTTAGTCTATATATTAGCTTAATATATAATTTAAGAAATAATTTATTTAAAGATATAACAATTAATTACCTAGGAGATATTTCTTCCTTCTTAGGAGTTAATTATACTATAAATGATTCCTATTTAGAATTAGATTAATATAAATATCTAAATAAGTTATTTAATAAATTCGATATATATTAGAATAAAGAAAATTATAGAATTATAAAATTCACTAATACGCTAATAGTTAGTAACCTAAAGCTATCAACCTAAAGCTATCAGTTAATATAGATACTACTTTTAATAACAAAAAAGACATATATATAATAACTTAGTTCTTTAGTATATCTAAATACTAGAACTAGAATTAATATAGCTTATACGGCTAATTAGTTATCTAAATATATGAAAATTCTTAATAAGGCTTATTTTATAGCTTTAATAAGCTATAGGGTTATTTATTAAGAACTAAAAATAAGAAGTTAATAAATAATATTAAAGACTTCTATAATAATAACTCTAATATTAATTATTATAATATCATAGGTTACTATAATGCCGACTAGGCTAGTGATATTAATACTAGAACTAGTATTATAGCTATGTCTTTACTATTATTAATAAGCCTATACTATAGGCTTCCAGTTATTAAAAAGCTATATCGATATCGACTATTATAGAGTTAGAGAAGTAGTATAAGAAGAAGAAATATTACTTTAATATATAAACTCGAAAGATAATACGGCTGATAGCTTTACTAAGGTATTAGACCGGAATAAGTTCTTATTATTTAGAGATAGACTAAATATAAGATAAGAAAACTAAATATATATATATATATAAGCTAATATTAATATAATAAGGAGTTATAGGCCTTATACCTGAAATAATAATAATAAATAATAAATAATAGTATATAACTAAACTATATATTAATTAATTAATATAACTATTATTAAGGTTAATTAGATTAATCTTATTTAAATAAATTAAGTAAAGTTATTAATTATAATTAAAATATATATTCCCCCCGTTATTAATAAGGGTCTTATATAATCTATTTCAATAATTAATATTAATCCCTATATAATTATTAATACACTTAGGTTTAGTAGTTTACTTAGTTTATATACTTTATATAAGAGGTATCTTACGTATTATACTATAATATCTTAAGATAATATTAACTATTAGTAATAGGTTTGGATAATTCTTTTATAATATCTAATCTTAGGTATCTAGAATCCTTATAGAATTTCCTTAATATAATAGGTATATTTATCTTACTAACGTATCTTTTTTAGGTATTAGTAATCTTTTATTATAGTATTCCCTTAATTAATTTAAACTATTAAGCTATTATTTTATTTATATATTATTTTCTATTAATATAATAATATTTCCTTAAATATAGTTATATATATTACTATATAATCTTAATTTAAAGAAGAGTTTACTACTATACGTATATTTAAGCTACCGCTTAATATTACGTTAATACCTCTTAAGTTATCTTTCGATATTTAACTTATATTAGTAACCTTATTTAAATCTTTTAAGGGGCTTACGTCTTAATAATTATAATCTAAAAAGATAATTATATTTAACGCGTTTACTATTATATTCTAGCTTTTAGTTAGCTATTTAATCTCTATATTTAATATTCTTAAGTTAGTTACCTACTAAGCGAATATCCTTTCTTAATAGCTACTAGATAAAAATATTACTAGTAGCTTATAGTTTATATTATTGAGAATCTGTTATGACAGTTGAAAATCATGTTATAGTTATTAGGCATCATTAGGATACCTATTGATTGTGGGAAGGCCCCAGGGAGCCTGGAGACGCCTAGAGAATGGATGGAAAGCCTGGATGGCATTTGGAGCCTTGGGGGGAAGAGCCTGATCCCATGGGGGATAAAATGGGGGCTCTCCCCCGCTCATTCTAGCTAGCTTTTCTAGTTACCATCATCGACAATTTTTCCACTACTTTTAATTCTACCTTTTGATAGTAAGGGTGCTGAAGCTAACCTTCCACTACCCCCTATACCTAATTTCTAATATATATATATCGTAGATACTGAGCTATTATATAATATAAAGTTATATTTCTTAATTAACGTTACTATAATATATAGCTCTTTCTTATAAATACTATAATTTATTAATAGCTTTAAGAAAATAAAGTTATTAAATAAAATAAATACTTTTATTTTATTATAGAGTTATATAATAATATATCTATTAAACGTATATTAGATCTTGATTAGTAAGCGACTATTATAACTACTTGAGTTTAAGATTTTTATAATAGCCTTTTTTAGAATCGTGAACGTAGTAGTTTCTATTAGGCCTTATATTTACTTAACTTTCCTAGTTAGGTAATAAAAAGGCTATATAACTTCTATATAATTCTTACTTTACTTTTTATATATAGTTACTATACCTAAGAAGCTTTAGATATAAGATTAGGTTTAAGGTATAAGCTAATTCTAAATATTTTATAACTTATTAAATAATAACTTATAATTACTACTAATAATATAATTAAACTTAGTATTTTTATAATTAATATATTAAAGCTTAATTTCGTAAAATTAAGCCTAAAATCTAGTTAAAAGAGATAAAGTTATAAGTAGTATTAAATAATATATTGAATATCCTTAATTAACTTATTATCTATATAGATATTATTACCGTAACCCTTTATTATAGGGGTATCGTCCCTATAAGGGGCCTATAAGTTAAGCTTATAGGCTATAGACTTTAAGAATATTATTATTACTTCTTATATACTAGCGGGGCTTAAAGATACCCCCTATAGTATTTAAGTTAGTTAGAGCTAAGGAAATCTAGGGACGTAGAATACGTAGACTTTCTAATATTCCTTTATTATAAGTATACTTTAAAATATATACTTTAAATCGAATCCTACGTAGACCCTATAAGAAAGGTAGTTAAGGTACGTAGTTACCTCGTTAATAGTCTTTATTTTAATATTAAGTAATATCTCCTTAATAAAGCCGTAATTAAATATTAGCTTCTTCTTTCTTATTAAGTTACTTAGCTTATCTATAAGTATAGCTTATAAGTTCTATAGGGATAGCTCCTTTTTATAGTATAGGTAGATTTATATATATTTATATATATTTATATTTATAGCTTCTTATATTAGCTTATTTAGCTAGAATTTCTAAGGCTTAGTTTAGCGTTTTACGTATTACTAGCCCTATAAAGTTATATTTATTTTTAATTAGGGTTAGTAAATATATATTATTATCGTAGGAATATCTAATAGTATTAAAGTATTTAATTTCTTATATATAAAATATCTTCTCTTTTTCTATATATAAGGTATTAGAAATTAATAACGCGTCGCTTAAATAAAGGCCTATAGAAATAAACTATATATATACCTTTACTTAAGTAACTAACGTATCGAGTTTAAGTTAATATATATCTAATAAGCTTAAAGGCTTAATTATATAAGTATCTATGACTATGAAATTAATAAGTAGTTATATTAATAACTAGGCTTATTAAGATCGCTTAATTCTATTTTACGTATAGAGGGGGAAAGATATAAATTATATAGAGTATCGGGCCTATAAGAGTTAGTTAACTTTACTTAATAGATAGAAACTAAAGGATATAGATCGTATAAAGTATTAGGTATATAAGAGTTATTAGATTTTATTTAGTAAGTAGAAAGTAAAGGATATAAGTTACGTAAAATATTAAGTATATAAGAATTATTAAACTTTATTTAGTAAGTAAAAATAAAAAGATATAGATAATATAGAATAGTAGTATATAGAAGTTATTAGACTTTACTTAGTAAATAAAAACTAAAGGATATAAGTTATATAGAATATTAAGTATATAGGAATTACTAGATTCTATTTAATAAGTAGAAACGGAAGGATATAGGTTATAAGGAATATTAAGTATATAAGTTATTTAATTTTATTTAGTAAATAAAAACTAAAGGATATAGATTATATAAGATATTAAATATATAAGTTATTTAACTTTACATAGTAAGTAATATTAAGTAATTATAAGCGCGATATACGCGCCCTATTAGATCCTCTAGTATTAAATTCTACGTAGTAGAAACTCGATTTCGCTATCTACTAGTTATCGATTTTAGTAACGTAACCGCCTAGGCGTCTAGCCTAGCCTATAATCTTAGCTAGGCCCCTTAGTTTTCCGCTTTAATATTAAAGAGCTTAATTAAGTTACTATTATTTAACTTATCTAACTTATCCTTAGAGCTATTACTAACTATTTTTACTATAACCTCTAATATATTAGATACTAGGTCTATTAGCTATATTAAGAGTCTTTAATCTTTAATAAACTCTATTATACTACTATAGATAGTTACTTAAAGTTTATTTTTTTAAATCGTAAGGTATTTAACTAGATATCTATATTAGCGTTTACGTCTTAAAGTTATATCTAACCTAAGATTAAGCGTATCTAATAGTTTTTATATTTCTAGACTATTACTTAAATATTAAAGTAAAAGATATTTATAATAGTAATATTTATAATAATATATAATTTAGTATTTACTTCTTAGTTATCTACGTAAGTTATAGTTAGTAACTTAAGTTTACCCTTAATTAAGTTATAGATTACTAGATTTAGTTATTAAGCTATTAGTTTATTTATAATATACGTATCTACGTTTTAATCTATTATTACTTAGCTAATAGCTATCTTTATTAATCCCCTTAGTATTATTATAGTAATAAATACCTAAAAAATATAACTAAGTACTCCCGCCTATTATATAATAGCTATTATTACTTTATATTTATTTACTATTAACTTATTTTATAGCTTTATAATAGCTTTTATTATTATTATTAAGCTACTTTTAAGCTAATCTCCTATAGCTCTCTTAAAGATAAAGTAACTTAGGTATATAAAATTATATTTTAATTAAATAGTTTCCTATAAATTATTACTTAGACTAATATTAGCTTTATATAATACCTAAGTATACTTAGTTACGTTTATTCTTCTTTAACTATTAGTTTTAGTTTTATTAAGCTATCCTCTATAACGTAGCTTTTAACTTCCTTAAAGTACGTATTTACTATTTAAGTTTCGCTAGCTTTTAACCTAAGGCCTAATAGCTTTAGGTATATAGCGTATACGTTATTAGGGTCTAGCTACGGTTTTATCTTCTTTACTTTTATAGTAGCTACCTATATTTTAAAGCGATAAGGAATTACTATCTCTTATAGGATTACTTATTTTTATAGTCTTAAAGGGGGGGTATAATAACTTAAGTTACGATAACTTACTTCCTTATGTAAGATATAAATTAAGCTTATCTTATAATCCTCTAGTAGAGGCTTTAATCTATTAATATAAGCGTTCTAAGATATCTTCTTATCTAATATAAGTAAGCCCTAAACTTATATTAGGTTTATATTTACTTTATTAAATTAAGCTATAAGTAGGGTTAGTAGTAATATTTTATTATTATAAGATATTATAAAGGTATTAGGGTTAAAGCCTTTAGGGATATTAACGTAATATTATTTAATTTTCGCTATAATTAACATTTTTACTCTAACTTAGTAATAATATATAATTATACGTTTAATAGTTAATATTATATTCTAGTAATCCGTTAGAATTTTAATATAGTATACGCCTTTTATTAAGTATTTATATCTAATATCTATATTAATAATACTATTAATAAATATACTTAACGTTATTTATATATCTAGTTTTTCTATATTAGTTATTAGTATAATAACGCTTACTAATTTAATAATAACTAATGTAGCTCTTATATAATACTTTATAAGGGTTTTAGACTTCCTTTAAGTTAAGTAACTAATCGCTTTAATAAACGTCTTCTATCTTAATAGGTATACTTATATTAAGGCTATATAAATAGTATTAAGATCCTTTTTATTAAGTATTTTATTTTATTTTAATTATAATTAAGTATTTTATAATATTAATATCGCTAGGCTACGGTAGAGAGTAATAATTATTTAATAGTATTAATAGGGGATTAGGTTTAAGTATATATCTATTTTCTAATTAATATTTATTAGCTATATTAAAATCAGTTTACCTCTTTAAAAAGTACTTCAATTTAAAATAAATAAGATTAAGGATATTATTATAGCTAAAGTTATTAGTAGCGTTATTACTAGGGTTATATTAGTTTATAAGGTTATAGATAGGGTTATTTTAGTTAGTTCGTAATTAATATAGGAGCTTATAACTATAGTTTCAGAGTTACTATACTTTACGTAATAGATTTTTAATAAAGTAGGGATCTATATTTAAAGTTTATTTACTATAAGCTATTTAACTAATATTTTAATAAGATTATATTAATTACGTTACTTTTTAAAAAGGAAATAAGTAAAACTAACGTTATAATATAACCTCATAATATTCTTATAGAATTATAATAACTATATGACTTTTTTAAAGGGATAGTAATAAAACTAGTTTATTCTTTAGATAAGAATAAACAAAATTAAATAAGATATAAGGTACTTAATTATACTATAGGGCGACGTTTAATAAGGGGAAAACGATCAAGTTAGGGGTATTTAATAAGGGAAAAGCGTAAAATATAAGTAAATAAATAAAATTAGCGTTAGACGAATAGACGAGGTTTAAAATATCGGGCGAAATCGTAACGAGTCCCCTAGAGCTAGTATTATATAGCTATATAAACGTATATTAATATAGAATAATAGAAAAGAGTATATATTATAGAGGAAGTTTTTAAGCTAAATATCCGAGCCTTAAAAGCCTCCCTCCTTATTACCTTCGCTATTACTTAATAATAATTTCTATTACTAATCGTTATTACCTACCGCTAACGATAGCCTCCTCTCTAGGGGAGCTCCTCCTTAATTATTTAGGCTTTAAGTCTTTCTTTTACTTCTAATATAAAGCCTCTTTTTATTAGAAAAATAATAGTAATAACCCTATTTTTAATTATTAGTTTATTTTTTATAAGAACGTACCCTTTTTTATATTAAATAATATTAGAGGTAATATTAATAAGGAAAGTAAAGTAATTTTAATATTAGTAATAAGGCTTAATCTATTTTTTAAATTATTTTAATATACTAGACTTTTAATAAGCCGCTTCTTAATTTAATTAAATTTCTAAAAATCTTTAATAAGCCTCTTTTAAATTAAAATAAGTTATTTAAAATATAATAATCTCAATAAGTATTATAGATCTAGTTATTATAGATATAATAAGTAAGATATAGTTTAAAAGGTTATTAGTTAAGGGTAAGATAAGTAATACTTTAAAAAATTTAAAAAATCTAATTTAATATCTTTTACTAGTTTTTTACTTTTACTTTTTATAAGCTTTTTAAGAAGTTATAGTATTAGTATTACTTAGTTTATAAATCTTTTTTTATTGTTTACTTTTATTTAGTACTTATTAATAACGTAACGTAACCTTTTATATTATATTAAACATATTAGAGGTTATTTTTCTTCTTAGTTATGATATTATTAATAATAAGCTTAAGAGGGGAGGGGGTATTAACTTTCTTTACGCTTTTATTTTTTAATCAAAAATTATTTAGATTACTATAGATACGTAGCTTAGTTTATATTTTTAGGTATATACTTAAATATAGCTATAATAATAATAACTTCGTTAGTAGCCTCCTTATTAAAGTTTTTAAAGTAAAACGAAGGTCCTTATTAGGTTTAAGATAATGATTATAATATAGAAATATATACTTATTAAATGATAATAGTTAGTTAGTTTTATAAGCCTTTCTAATTTTACTTTATATATTATAAAGATAAAATAGTTAAGGACTTTATACACTCTTTCTCTAGGCTTAGTTTAAAAGTCGAATATCCCTATAATACTTTTAATTCTAAACTCGTTAATAACTTAAAAAGGTTTTATTTAAAACTTTAAATAAAGGATAAGTATTAGCCTTATCTTCAAATATAAAAGAATATTTAAGGGAGATGATTTCCTTTATTATACGCGTTATATATATATTTACTAATAGTTAAAGGTCTTAAAGTTAATTAATAATAATACTTAATATATTTAAAGTAGTCTTAAATTCTTTAAATTATTATAGCTATTTAGAGATACTTAATAGCTTTAGATTCTTATTAATAAGGATAAGGTAATTCTTAAGGTCCTTTATCTTAACTTTTATAAATCTTATTATTATTAAAATTATCGTTATCTTCTATCTCTAACTTATATTCCTATTACTTAATAAAGGATTAATATTAGCCTTAGTTAGTATTACTTAAGCTTAATTATATAATTCTTTATTATAATTTTTAAAACTTATTAATTAAAACCTTATACTCCCGCTTTTATTCCTCTATCCCCTATATAAAAAAGCCTTAAATATAAGTATCTTTATCTTTTAACCCTTATAAGTACTAAGAGATTATATTAAGGTCTTAAGGTATAAAGGGGAATTAGGCCTTATTAAGGGGGTTAGGGGTCTATATAGGGGTCTTATCTTTAAGTTTTTAGATATCTTTAGTATTAACTTAGACTTTAGTATCCTTTCCCTAAGCGTTAGTATATTTACCCTTAGGTACCGTTTATTATATAGAGGATTATACTTACGCTTTACGTTATCTTACGTACTTAGCCTTACGTTATCTTAGGTATTTAGCGTTACGTAGTCTTAGCTATCTAATCTTATATTATCTCTAGATTTAGCTCTTAGTTATAGCTATTTAGTTTAACGGCTTAAGTAGGGTATAAAGAAGGGGAGGGGTCGTTATAGATATTTTTACGGCCTCGGTAGGATTAATATATAATACTATAACCAGTAGTATAAGTAAAAGTATAGAGTAAAGGTAGAGACCCTAAGTAATATAAAGAATAAACTTGAAGTTAAGATACCTAGGAGATAGGTTAAACCCTAAAGCTCTATAAAGGGATTATTATAATAAGTAAAAAGTATCCTAGATCTTAGTTAGCTATATATATAAGAAAACGCTATAAAAGTAGAGTTAGCCCTTTAAATTAACTCTAATATAAAGAGGAGATAAAGAACGGGGTTAGGAAAATAGAATTATAAATAGAAGAAATACTTTTTATAAATTATTAAAACTTAAATAGAGATTAAAAAAATCTCTAACTTTATAATATACTAACTTTAATAATTAATACTTTTAATTAAACTTTTATCTCTTATAAAAGACTTTTTTAAAAACTATAATATAAGTTTTATAATTATCTTTTTTAAGATAAATTTAATTTAATTTAAAATACTTAAAGTTATTCCTTAGTTTAGCTATAGCCTTAAGTATTTAATGAATCCCTTAGTACGTTAACTTAAGTAATATTCATACTTATTCTCTTATAGTTAAAAGCTCTTAATAGAGATTAATATAATTAAAGTTAGTTAAGAAATAATTAAAAATAAAGAAATAGAAATCTAAAAAACTATTATAACTGAAAAAGTTTTTATAAACGCTATGAAGTATTTTAATAATATCTAATAAGAGAATACTTTATAAACTATTATAATAATTTAAAAGAATATAGAAATTAGATATAAAGCCTTTACTAAAGTAATAATAAAAGATTATAGAAACCCTTATATAAATTTAAGAAGACATAAGATAAAGTCTTAAACTTAATATATTATTTAATAAAAAGAAACTATCTAATATAAACTTAAAGACTACTTAGATATCTTAAAAGAAAAACGCTTAAATTAAATAATCTTAACTATAAATATTATTATAGTTATCTAGTAAAATAATTATCTTAAAGTTAACTTTATAAATAAAGAAATTAATATAAAGGTATTAATAATATATATTATAAAATATATTTATTATTTAAGAATAAAATAAAAGAATATAGACTTAAACTACTTAAGCTTAAGTATATAAATAATAAGAGACTAATAGACTTTATAATAAGATACTTTAATACTATTTCTAATATGGATCTTATAAAGTTTAATAACTACGTAAAGAGATTATAAGTATTACCCGCGCCACGCACCCACTAAAGTGGGTGCTCTACACCAAGATAAACCAATCACTAAAATAAACCACTCTCCTTATTTTTAGCTATAGAACTTCTTCCTCTTCCTACCTCTCTATTCTATACTTTATTTTCCTACTCTTTATATTATTTAATACTTTATTAAATAGCTACCTAACGAACTATTATATAAGAGGCTATCTAGTATAACTTAAATAACTTAAATAACTTTCTTTATTCCGTTCCGAAGCGCTTCGATATCTTATACCTTACTTTTATATACTATTATAATAAGTATATTAATAATAAGCTAAAGTAAAAGTAAGTAGCTTTAAATATAAAGCTTATTATTATTAAGGAAGTTACTATTTATAGATATATTAACTAACTAGAATAAGTTAATTTAATTATCTATTAAAGCTTATACTTACTACTCGTTTCCGTTTATATAAGTTTTAACTTATTAAAGAGAACTAAGTAGTTTTCTTTATTAAGAGATATAGATATCTAGTTATATAGTAAGCTCTCTTAGATACTAATTAGTAAGTTAATAAAGACCTTCCTTATATTAAAAAGTATTTCTATCGCTTATAAGATATTATTTAGATTTATAGAATTATATTATTAGATATAGAATATAAATAAGATTAGTTTTTAGATTATAGTTAGTAAAAGCTAACTTATTATTACTAAGAGAAAGCGAGCTTAATATCTAGCTATACTAGCTAATAGAGAGTTAGCTATTACTATTAAGGCGATATCTTAATAAGATAAGGCGTTCTAAGTAAATATATCGCTTAGCTTATTCTAAAGCTAATACTTAGCTATAGTTAAGTAGTATACTTACTATTAAAGATATATAGTTATTATAAGAAAGATAGTTACTAAGAAAATATATATGATACTAGAAATCTACATTTAAAACCTATTTAAAAGGCAATCTATATCTAGAATATCTATATTATTAAGAGAGTTTAAAGAAAAGAAGGTTCTCCTTACTACTAATTAGGAAACGATAAGGTATCTTACGAAACTTAGAACCTAGAAGGCTAATATTTATATAGGTATATAGTATATTAATAGGGATATATATATATAAAATAAAGTAAAATTAGAAAGAAATAGAAATAAATTTATATAAAGGAATTAACTGATACTTAATTAATAAAAAGCTAATAATATAATTATAACTTACTTATAATATAGAGAGCATTTTACTTAAGAACATTTAAATAAGAAAAGCCTAAAACAACTTATATATATAATATAGATATTAAAATAAAATCTATTATTAAAAGAAAAATCTTAATTAGATATATTATAGTTTAGAGACGAAGCCTAAAAGCTAGATATAAAAGAATTACTTAATAAAGAAATAAATAAATAACTTTAGAATAATATTTTTTATATAGGACTTACTAACTAGATAGAATAAAGGAAGAGGAAGAAGACTTAGAATTAACGGAATTCTAACTCCTAGAATACCTAAAAGATTTCTATATTATCTTTTTAACTTAGAAAATATAAAAGTATATCCTTTACTTAAAGACGCTAAATATCTTATTAATTTAATAGAAAAGAATAGCTATTAAGCGGTAGTATATATATACAATATAAAATAAGTAATTATATTTAAAAAGTACTTAAATAAAAACCTTATATAATAATAAAATAAGATTATTAAAAAGCTTTAGTAACGCGCCTATAATATATTTATTTTAAAGAAATATAAGTCTATCTATACTTATATCAATTATAAAGGCTTAATAACTGAGATAACTATTAAAAATAATATCATATTCTTATTAATTAAAGAAACTAATAAATTACTTAGTTAATATATAATTTTTTAAATTAGATTTAGGAAAAATATATTACTAAATCTAAATTAAACTAAGAGATAAATAGAAAATAGCGTTTAATATAAAATATAGATACTTTAAATACTTAATTATACCTTTTAGATTTATTAAAGCTCTTAGTATCTTTTAGAACTATATTAATCAAGCTTTAGCTAGCTATATAGGCGTCTTTTATATTATATACTTAAATAATATCTTAGTATTTTTAAAAATAAAAAATAGTATAGAAAATATTTAAGATTAAATATAAAAAAGCTATAAGCTTTTAAGTTATATATAAAAGCCTTTAAATATAAATTCTTTAAAGAAAAAGTAAAATACTTAAGATTTATAATTAGAAAATAGAAAATAAAGATAATTTTAGATAGACTTAGAATTATCGTAGATTAGCTCACGCTAAGAATAATAAATAAGATATAATAACTAATAAGATAAGTAAACTATTATTAGAAATATATTATTAAATACTTAAATATAGTAATATTAATAATAAGATTCTTAAAAGGGAAAGATAAAAAGAATAAAAGAATTTTAATAAAATAAGTAAAAGAATAAAATTTAATATTAAAAATATTAAAAAAGTATTCTTATCTATCTTAATTCTATAGAGTTAAGACGTAGAAATACCTATAAAGCTAGAAATAAACGCCTTATAAAAGAAATATTAAGTATATTATCATAAGAGTAAAATAAGAAATAATATTTAATTAGATACTTCTTATAAAAGATTCTAGAGATATCTATAAAATAAGTTATTAGATAATATAAAATATAAGTAATTATATTTAATATATAATATTAAATATACTTATCATATAGCTTATTAAGATTATTTAAAATATTAGTTAACTATATAATACTAAAATATTTTATAAAATTACCTATAAAAGATCTTAAAAACTACTTAGTTAGATAGTTAATAGACCTTTAAGAATTCTATTTTATTATTAGGTATTAATCAAGTTTATAATATAAAACTTAATAGATATATCTTAGATATATTATTTCTAAAGATAGAAATTATAAAATAATACTATAATAACCTATATATTAGGTATATAAAAGAAAGAAAGATTACTAAGTTAATAGTAAAAAAGTTTTATTAGAAAGATATCTTAAAAGACGTAACTAAGTATATATAAAGTTATAATAAATATTTAAATATATGGAAACCTAGATATAACCTATATAATTAAATGATATTATTTCCCTTATTAAACGTATTTTAAAAAGAATCTTTATAGATTTTAGTATAGGCTTATTAGATATAATTAATACTTTATATTTTTAGAGATATAATATAGCTATAGTTATAATAGATTATATAAGAGAAATAGTATATTTTATTATAATTATAAAGATATTTACTATAATAGAATATAGAGAAATTCTATATAAGGAAATAGAAATATAGTATAATATATTAAAAGCTATTATTTTAAACTAAAATAAACTCTTTATATCAAAATTCTAAGAAGAATTCTATAAAGTAAAATAAATTAAATAAAAATTATCTACTATATACTACTTATAGATAGATAACCTTATAGAAAGACTTAACGGAGAATTAGAAACTTATTTAAAAGCTTACTACTATAAATAAGACCAACATTCTTAACTAAGATTACTTTGAGACGTAGGATTCGCGAGGAACTATTATATAAATTAGACCTTAAGAGTCTTACTATTTAAAGCTTTATATAGATACTATTTATAACTTATAAAGTATATAAAGTTCTTAAAGATAGTTATAAAAATAAAAGAAAGAATTAAATATATATATCTAATAAATAATATAAAGTTTATAAGAATATATATTATAAAATTAAAATATATATATATATAATAAAAAGTATATATTAAAAACTTATTAATTAAGGGATATAATAAAACTAAATATAAAGATTTTTTAATTTAAGAAAAGTAGATAAAAACTAACTTTAATTAGACTATTAATATCGATTATATAGAGTCCAAGTAACTTTATATCTAAAATATAACTATCAAGAAAACATAAATATATAACGTTTTCTTAATTACGTTATTAAAGCCTTAATATAAAGAAATCTCTTAAATAACTTTCTTAGAACTAGAGGAGGAGTTTAAAGAAAATAGAAAGTAAAATAATTTATTAATATAAAAGATGAAATAATAACCTTTTTTATTTAGTTAAGTAAAAAGGATAGCTTAAGAAATATAATATAAGAACTAGAGGAAAATCTAAAGAATACCTAATAAAAACTAAAATAATATAAAGAAACTACTTAATATAAATATAAGAATAAGATAAATAAAAACATACTTATATATACTTAAGTAAATAAATACGTATATCATTTAAAAAACTTATAAGTATAATAAGGGAATTAATATAGGTTTATATTAAAGCTATAAAGGTAACTAAGTTAACTTATAGTTTAATTAATTTACTATAAGCTAAGAAACGAAGCTTAGAATTACGTAAGTCTATCTATATATGAAGAAAGAATCTAATATTAATAATAAACCTTTAAATAGAGAGTATATTTTAGCTAAGTATCGGTTAAAGAAAAATAAAGTTTTAACTTAATTATGGTATATATAATACTATTAGTAATATTATTAATTTAATAACTTATAATAGAACGTATAAAAGGATAATTATTAATGTTTAAGTTGATATTAAAGTAATACTCTAATACTTTCTTAAAAATAAACTAATATCGTAGTTCTAGAAGATAGTTACGTAGAAGCGGAATAAAAGAATTAGGAACTAGAAAGTCTATAGTATTATCTACTTAATTAAGGAAAATACGTTATTTAAGCTTAGAAAACGGAAGAAGTAAATCTATTAACTCTTAGAAAAAATCTATTATAGTTAACCTTGTAGGAATAAGGTCTTAATTCTAATAGATAAAGTAATAGTTAAGTTCTTACTAAAAATAAGCCTTAAAAAAGTAACTTAAATTTAAAAAAACCTAAACTAATAAGTAAAGACTTGAAAGAATATCTAGCTAGCTTCTTAAATACCTTAAAAATAAAACTAAAAATAAAGTTAAATTAGTAATAATAATAAGCCCCTTTAAGAAAGAAGTGAGAAAAAGTCTTATTAAAAACTTTAAAATTTATAGAGAAACTTTAAAAAAAGTAATTATAAATATATATACAAATATATTAAATATATTTATAAAATATAAAGTTAGTTTACTAATAATCTATTGTAAAAAGATAAATTAAATAAGAAAATATTCAAAGAGTACCCCTATTATAGATATAATAGATATCGTTATAAAGGTATATATAAAAAGATAAAAAACAATAAGGCTTATTATTAAAGCCTACTCCTTAATTAATAAGAAGTTTATAAGTAAAATACTTAATTTAATTAAGTTAAAGGTACTAGAATATAAGGATTAATAGTAACTTTAATAGAAATAATAATATCTAAGATATTTTAAAAGAGATATTAAAAATAAATAAAGTAATAAATAAAAGAAAAAAGAAAAAAGGAATATATTAGATCTTATCTTTAAAGAAAGAAGGGGGGAAGGTAGATATACTTAAAAAAATCTATTATTAAAGAAAAGCTATTATAAAAAACTTAGATTATTAATTAAATATTTAAGAGTAAATAATCTAAAAGTCTATACTACTACTACCTTAAGTAATATAAAAGCTTTTTATCGCGTTTTAAGAGATAAAAAAGATTAAATACTAATAAAAAAGAAAAATTAATAAGAGATAGTAATAAGACGTTATTTCTTAAAAGTAAAAGTAAACTATAATACTATAACTACCCGCGCCACGCACCTACTAAAGTGGCTGCTCTATACCAAGATAAACCAATCACTAAAATAAACCACTCTCCTTATTTTTAGCTATAGAACTTCTTCCTCTTCCTACCTCTCTATTCTATATTTTATTTTCCTACTTTTTATATTATTTAATACCTTATTTAAATAGCTATCTAACGAACTATTATATAAGAGGTTATCTAGTATAACTTAGATAATTTAGACGACTTTCTTCGTTCCGTTCTAAAGCGCTTCGATATCTTATACCTTAATTTCGTACGCTATTATAATAAGTATATTAATAATAAATTAAAGTAAAAGTAAGTAGCTTTAGATATAAAGCTTACTATTATTAAGGAAGTTACTATTTATAGATATATTAACTAACTAGAATAAGTTAATCTAATTATTTATTAAAGCTTATACTTACTATTTATTTCTATTTATATAAGTTTTAACTTATTAAAGAAAACTAAGTAATTTACTTTATTAAGAGATATAGATATCTAGTTATATAGTAAGCTCTCTTAGATACTAATTAATAAGTTAGTAAAGACCTTCCTTATATTAAAAAGTACTTTTATCGCTTATAAGATATTATTTAGATTTATAGATTTATATTATTAGATATAGAATATAAATAAGACTAGTTTTTAGATTAAAGTTAGTAAAAGCTAACTTATTATTAGTAAGAGAAAGTAAGCTTAATATCTAGCTATATTAGCTAATAGAGAGTTAGCTATTACTATTAAAGCGATATCTTAATAAGACGAGGCGTTTTAAGTAAATACGTCGCTTAGCTCGTTCTAAAGCTAATACTTAGCTATAGTTAAGTAATATACTTACTATTAAAGATATATAGGGGCTTATTATATAGTAGAAGGAAAATAAGGAGTTATAAGTAATATAAGTAGTTAAGATAGTAGAGTAACGACTATATAAACGTTTTAAGCATATTATTATTAAAGCGGTACTTATAACGTGGAAATAACGTATTATAAGTAAATTCTATCTACTACTTATATATAAGATAGGAAAGAAACTAAGATAGTTAAAGAGATAGGTAGTTATAGTTAAAATAAAATCTATAATTAAAAATAAGGAGAGTAGTTTATTTTAGTAATTAGTTTATCTTAGTATAGAGCACCTACTTTAGTAGGTGCGTAGCGCGGGTAGTAATATAAATAAAAGTATAAAGCTAAAATAGAAACCTTAAGTAATATAAAGAATAAACTAGAACTTAAGATATTTACGAAATAAGTTAAACTTTAAAACTTTATAAAAGGATTATTATAATAACTAAAGAATATCTTAGATCTTAATTAACTATATTTATAAGAATACTCTATAAGAATAAAGTTAGCCCTCTAAATTAACTCTTATATAAGGAGGAAATAAAGAAGGGAGTTAGGTAAATAGAATTATAAATAGAAGATAAATTTCCTATAAAGTAATAGAACTTAGAAAAGACTAAGGAAGATCTCTAACCTTATAATATACCTACCTTAATAGCTAATACTTCTAGTTAAACCTTTCTTTATCTCTTATAAAAAACGGCTTCTAAGAACCGTAATATAGGTTTTATATAATATAGGGGGGGGGGGTTAAAAGGAATAGTAATAAGTAAAGCTATAAGCGTTAGGCTTATAAATTATTTAAAATATAAGATTTAAAGTCAGAGCTTAACTTTACTTAGCTACTAAAAGGAATAAGATATTAGGCTCTTAATAGAAAAATAGTTAATAATCTTTTAATTTAGAAAATACTAGCTAAATAGGTAGGGGAAGAGCGCCTTTTTATTTCTTAAAAGTATAGCGCCGCCTTAGCTATATCGGCTAGGCTCCTAGATATCTTCTAGGCTTTCTAATTATCTAAAGGCTTCCTAGGCTTCCTAAGGCCTTCTTAGACCTTTAAGATATAGGTTATTATCTTATAGAGGCTTAATACTAGTTTTATATTCTAGGTAGCGGTATTACGTTCACGCTACTTTTCCTAAACTTAAAATACTAACTATAATAGGGCCTTATCTAGATACTTAAAATAGTATTTCTCTAATATATAACTATTAATATAGTAATAGTTATAAGGCTTAGTATAAGTATTAGTATTCTTCTTTATTAAAGCTCTTATTAGCTTACTTCTTACTAAAAGTATTAGTCTTCTTATTCTTATTCTAGTTCTTATTCTTAGTATTTAAGAATAAGACTTTATCTAATTTAATAGAGAATCTTTTAGATTCGCTTATAATATTAGAATAGAGCTTTTCGAGCGTACTTTTATTATACGTATTATTATTCCTATATATCTATTTAATTTAAAACGATAGCTTTCAAAGCTAATTTAAGTTATTAAGTACGTAGCTTATAATAAACTTATGGGGAAGTCTTAAGTCTATATTATTAAATTCCTTTATCTTTAATATAAAGGTTTCTATATTATTACTATAGCTTTCTAGTTTACTATTTAAAAAAGTAGTAATAATCTTAAAATCTATATAAAAGCCTATAGGGTGATATATAGATTTTAGGGACTTCTAAGTTTTAAAGTATTAGAGATATTATAAGTTAAATAAGGGGTTTATCTTTAATAACTTATTAAATTAGTAAAAGGCTTTAGTATTATCCTCTTTCTACTTATTAATCTAACTAATATCTATTAGTATAATATAAGTTATAGGAGTATTTATAGGGAAGTTAGAATAGATAGAATAATAAGAGGGGTTATAGAATCTATTAATATAATAGTATTTAGTATATAAAGTAATAACTATCTAATAACTAGATTAATAAATAATTATTAGATGATATTAGATAATTATAGGATTTATAGAAGTATTAAGTTATTAATAGTTATAATATATATATATATATATTATTAGATATAAGATAGAAGATTTTTATAATATCTTAGTTATATAATAGCGTATTATATAGCTATTATACGATAACGTATATACTTCTATTATTATAGGTATATATAGGTATTTATACTATATATAACGGGGTTCCTAGTAAGTAATAGCTATTAGAATAGGAACTTATATTTACTATTATACTATATTTATTTAATAACGTCTAATTAAATAATAGTACTAATTACTAGTTATAGTTATTTATTATTATTAATTTTATTATTCTATATAACCTTTATAAGCCTTATAGATACTAAGGTTAGTTATAAGAATAATACTATTACTATAAAGACTATCTATATATCCCTAAACTAGGTATTAACTTAATAAGTACTATTAAGCTAATAGATAAAAGAATAGTTATTCTTAATAACTATATATTTATATATAGTAATAAAAGTAATATACTAATAATAAAGGGATATAAGAAAAATAATCTATATTATTTACCTTTCGATATTTATAGAAATAATAGCTCTTCTTCTACCCGCGCCACGCACCTACTAAAGTGGGTGCTCTATACTAAGATGAACTAATTACTAAAATAAACCACTCTCCTTATTTTTAACTATAGAACTTCTTCCTCTTCTTACCTCTCTATGTTATACTTTATTTTCCAACTTTTTATATTATTTAATACCTTATTTAAATAGCTATCTAATAAACTATTATATAAGAGGTTATCTAGTATAACTTAGATAATTTAGATAACTTTCTTCGTTCCGTTCTAAAGTACTTCGATATCCTATACTTTACTTTCATACGCTATTATAATAAGTATATTAATAATAAGTTAAAGTAAAAGTAAGTAGCTTTAAATATAAAGCTTACTATTATTAAGGAAGTTATAATTTATAGATATATTAACTAGCTAGAATAAGTTAATTTAATTATCTATTAAAGCTTATACTTATTACTCGTTTCCGTTTATATAAGTTTTAACTTATTAAAGAAAACTAAGTAGTTTACTTTATTAAGAGATATAGATATCTAGTTATATAGTAAGCTCTCTTAGATACTAATTAGTAAGTTAGTAAAGACCTTCCTTATATTAAAAAGTACTTTATCGCTTATAAAATATTATTTAGATTTATAGAATTATATTATTAGATATAGAATATAAATAGGACTAGTTTTTAAATTAAAGTTAATAAAAGCTAACTCTTTATTAGTAAAAGAAAGCGAGCTTAATATCTAGCTATACTAACTAATAGAGAGTTAGCTATTACTATTAAGGTAATATCTTAATAAGATAAGGCGTTCTAAGTATATACGTCCTTTAGCTCGTTTTAAAGCTAATATTTAGCTATAGTTAAGTAGTATACTTACTATTAAAGATATATAGGAGCTTATTATATAGTAGAAGGAGAATAAGGAGGTATAAGTAATATAAGTAGTTAAGATAGTAGAGGAATAACTATATAGACGTTTTAAGCGTATTATTACTTAAGCGGTACTTATAACGCGGAAATAACGTATTATAAGTAAATTCTATCTACTACTTATATATAAGATAGGAAAGAAACTAAGATAGTTAAAGAGATAAGTAGTTATAGTTAAAATAAAATCTATAGTTAAAAATAAAGAGAGTAGTTTATTTTAGTAATTAGTTCATCTTAGTATAGAGCACCCACTTTAGTAGGTACGTAGCGCGGGTAGTATTTATTATTAGTTTTAAATACTAAATACTATAGAGTAAGATAACGTCCTTAATAACTATATAAAATAATATAGACGACTAGGTTACGTAAATACTAGTATAATAAAATAAAATATTTAGCTTCCTAAGAATAAATATATATATAAAGAATACCTAAAAGCTTTACTTAATCATAGTATATACTAGAAAAATAGTTATATTTATACTTATTATTTAGAAAAGATATTATTTAATATTATTAACTTGATATAAGCTAATATTAATAATAATATATATATTATAACGTTTTTAGATACCTTTACTAGATATCTAGAAATAGAATTACTTATAACTAAAGCTTAGGTATATAATACGTTTATAAAATTTAAATAAAGAGCTAAAAATAATAAAGACTAATATAGAATCTATATATTAAAACCTAATAATAGAATTAAATATAAAATAATAGCTTTAAAATATATATAAATAGGATAGAATAATATATTAGAGGAAGCCTCCCTATCGTTTAGAACGAAATAGATTAGTTAAGAGAATAACTAGCACTTTATTTAATGAAATTAAGGTTTTATTAATAACTTTTAGAATACTAATAGAATACTAGGGATATATGGCTTATTATATTATATATATATATATATA
>LNGL01000012.1:122180-139924 GCA_001510565.1 Knoxdaviesia proteae | reverse complement strand
CGATTAGTCATTCTAGGGTTATGGCTTCGGACTTGCATCGGTTGCCTCTTTCTCACACACACAGAGAGAAAAAGAGAGAGAGAGAGAGAGACGCACACACACATAGAGAGAAAGAGAGAGAGAGACACAGAGAGGGAAAGAGAGAGAGAGGGGGGTGTCCGAGTTTAGGCGGGCGTGGAGTACGGTAGCTGGGCTCTGGTACTGACTTCCGCGCTAGGCTCTAGTACTGACTTCCGCGCTGGGCTCTGGTACTGACTTCCGCGCTGGGCTCTGGTGCTGGCTTCCCTGAATGCCTTCAAGAATTAAGGAGTCAAGGCAGGATACAAAGCAGGGGGGGGTGTATGCTCGGTTCCTGGACCCCCATAGATGTAGCGCTAAAAGACCCACTAAAAAGATACTTCTCAACATCCTTGTTGGATTTTAGCGTTTAGTAGAAACTTTTACCAGTATAATAGTATATTCTACTAGAGGAATGTTTATTTATTGACCTGTATACGGAGCCATGCCAAGGCCAGTCTGCATGCATGTGAGTCTTGGGATTTGGCACAAATGATAATGTCATGAAATTACACTCGTCTTGTCAAGGAGGCGGGCACTGGGGATTCGGGGAAAAAGTCAATCTACTCATACTCTCCTGGGATACACAGAACTGTACATCTACATTCTAGTGCTATGTGCGCACGCAGCTTGACGCAGATATATAAAAAGAACCTGGTCATGAACTTTCAGGATTAAACTGAAGTGAAGGCTGACAAACGACAAGGATGAAGGGTTCATCTATGTGGGGGGGCAACAGTAAAACTAAAGAAGTTGGGTTTTGGTATCACGCTGTGATTATTTATACGA
Source organism: Knoxdaviesia proteae (assembly GCA_001510565.1). Lineage (NCBI taxonomy): Eukaryota > Fungi > Ascomycota > Sordariomycetes > Microascales > Gondwanamycetaceae > Knoxdaviesia > Knoxdaviesia proteae. The sequence goes on along the minus strand of LNGL01000012.1, from coordinate 139,078 downwards.
CATACGGTGATAGTAAACACTCGACCGTTTGTTATGTATGCACACCTTAACTAGGTTCAAAGCGGCATAGCCCTGAGTAAAGGTAAATCTTACACCACTTATCTCATGCCTTGAAAGAGAAAACATGGGGGATGCATACGCGAGAACTTCATGAGTACGTACAGAAACGTGGCCATGTGACATCAATCCGGGCCATGATAACGAGAACTTCGGTAACTCCCTTCTTTCGTCAAAAGTTGGAGGGCTAGACCATCAACATGCCGGCCCACGACGTGGAGATATCGTCTTATTCACACGCAAAGAGCCATTAGACTGAGGACCTAGGCCTGGCCTGGCAAGCTCAACCAAAACCCTGCATGAAGCATGCTTAAGGGAAAATACTCGACATGATGTAACGCCCCAGAAACAGGATATTAACTACATAGGTAGTGTTGCACTAATAAAGTCAAGCAGACCTAAAGAGGAGACAAAACTCCGGTTTTATCACACGGCGTTTTCCTCGACCTATTCTTATGTCTCTCTGGTTGTGGTGTGGTCATGTACTGTATGGACTCAAGTACATAATATACTGTATATGGTTTGTTGTATCTTGAACCTTGGCCATGGAGGGCTGCCCCGCAGCTCAACAACCTTGCCGTGCCCGATGTGGCGTTCCACCAGAAAGGCGGGCTTTTCCATACATTGATATGTACATGAATACTTAAATGCCTGCGGGAGTGCAAGAGGAGGGACGGACGACGGAGTAAGCGGGTGCAGTACTGAACGTGTTAGTATGCTAGTTGTGGTAAGATGATTCCGATTAACGAAATATACCGCCATGATTTGATCTCGTATCTATGATATTTAGCAATATACTCTTCTTTCATGTTTCTCTCCTTGACTGATGTACGAGTGTATAATGGCCCAGAGTACTGAACTCGACACCGGTCTCCATATAAATCGTATTTACACATATGGCTCCGATCGGCACCTTGTGGATCTCCTGCGCATCCTAATCTGGAAAGACTGGCACTCGGTTCCAATATTGTGATGCTTGGTTAAACGAAACTCCTTTCCTTCTTGCTTTTTACTTTGAACTTGGTTTGCATTGTCCACAGCGTATCTTATTTTGTGATCCCGGCCCATTCGCATGGTGGCCAGCGGGAGGTACGGGCTTTCGCTTTATCTTAAGTTATCTGATGTTCTTTATTTAATAAATGCGGTAAGGGCACATACCACTTGACTTGCAGCAGAGCTTGTGAGTTATGTCTCCTGTCGGGTACGCCTGTGACTATGTGGTCTAGTGATCAAGAAACACGAGTAGAAGAACATGTTCGAGTCCTTCGCAGGTGCTGTAGCGCTGTGAAGCCTTTTGACGACTTGTCCAGAAGCTGCCTGCGCATGTATGTATAGTACAGTAAATAGGTAGTTACGTTGGATGGACAGAAATTCCACACTGGTTGACAACAACGCCCGCGTTAGGAATACGGTAAGAGGAGTGGTAATGTTCCATCTAACCCTGACATGAAAATCCAACCCCGTTCCCGTGGTAAGACCTATTGTGGTGTAGGTTTGATCGTGCCACGTTCAGAAAAAGCTTATGCTTGTCCCCTTGCCGGGAGCATTTGTCATTCCACGAGGTCGCCGGCAACTTCACTAGACCCCTCCTAGATAGATGGTAGATAACGGTGAACCATCGACAGACCTTTATCCAGGAGAATAAATTTGCCTTCATATTAGTGGAGCCATGCCAAAATTGTGATCCCTCATGATTCTTTCTATTTCGGATCCATTATCCTCTTTTCGTGATTTGTATCAAAACCGCAGGTGGAGGAGAGTGGCGCGATACTATTGTTTGGGAGGATTCCATCGCTTGAATAGGAGCAACCGATATGGACCAAAAATGGGCCAGCTAACCAAAGTTATTGCAACCAGATTTAGAGTTGGGCACTTCTATATCCGGGAGCTGGAATGCGTCTTTCGGACAAGAAAAGATTGTGCACAGTTCACAGCTTGGCCACATGCCAGCAGGCAAAATTTTTTTTTGTCGAAGTTGCTTTTATTGGTGGCCTGGTGTTGGCTCGAGCACCAAAAGAAATAAGCGAGGATGGGGACAAACTCCACAGTGATATATGACTTCACTCTACTGATTAAACATACGTACCTACGTGCATGTAGTGTCCTATTGATCCTTCTTTGAAAGGGACTGGGATACGGAATCAGAAGGTTTTGTCGGAGCTGTTTGCTCTAGACAGATAAACCATCCACACGGAGAATCTTTCGCTGTGTATGTTGCATGTACATATTACACATGTGGGTGGATATCGAGAAAGTAATCTCGTATGCGGGTGGATGGGTCTTACTTGAGCCAAGTCGCCTTGTGCGAAACTCTATTCCCATGAGGAGGACCTGCGAGGCTAAAGCTTGAGCATGGGATAATATCCGGAAAGATCCCCTAGTTCGCATTTCTCTAATACGTGAAAACCAAGAGAAAAAGGAAAAAAGAAGGGCAAAGGGGTACTATCTTGGGCTCCGGCGCAACTCGGCAACATGTACTGTAGATACATACACATAGAAACGGCTAACTAACCCATGCACATGATAGGGATTTGCCGTTAAATATGGGGACATCTAGGACTTGCTGTCGTGCTTGAGACACCGAAACAACCGTCACCATCCGAGTCTTCGTTCCAAATGCTCCGACTCGACAATGAATTCTCTTCCCAAGTCATCCTCGGCACACTATGTGGCAGGAAGGAGACGGCAGGCATAATCGGCAGAGCTGATCACTTTCCGGCGGATAATGACGCTCTAATCTCAAAAAGCAAAAACAAAACAAAACCTTCTGACCGTATTCCGCGTGAGTTGTAGATAAGGTCAGTTTCTCGGGATCACATCAAGAATCCGAGATACCACACACCTGAGCACTGACGGCCGATTCCACCCCACGACGTCACTCCACAGATATGTCGGCATGGATGTATTGCACATAAGCTCTACAAGATAGCCTGGGAGATGTCTTGGTCGGCGAACTTTGTCGTACACGGGCGCTCTGGCCGGGGCTCCGGCGGCCCTCCACATGAACGATAGTACTTGTCGAACATAGAAGCAGCAGGGGAACGAGGGGTGGTCCACGCAGACAATATATGCAACTGAAAATGGGAAAGGCACAAATGTGATCACATTCAATTGCTGCCATCGTTAAAATATATATCAAGTGGATTATATAGGATTTCTTTCGTGCCTTCTAACCATCTTTACATCCAAGATGATGACACTTTTTCTTTGTATCTATCGGTACCAAATATTGCGCCTTCATATCCATAGCGCTAGTTTAGGGACTTTCATACCAACTGCAGTTGGCGGCTGGGTTGCATCCAAAAGCCTGGTACTGCCAGAATAACGCTCTATTTCTCAGGGTGATAGCAAAACCCGAGTTGGTGTGGCTGCATCACCCATGATTACTCTGGATGAGAATTTTAGATACCCATATTTCAGACACATCCTTCAGCTATATATGTATTACCACCTAGCCTCAACATGGGATAGGCAGTTTGTCTTGTTTTCCAACTTGAGGGGGTGACCGACGGGCGTAAGCGAAATGCAGCAATGGGACGGGCAGATGACGAGGGATGCCAAGACCTGCATGGAAGGGTCATAGTGGAAGCCATAGAAGCTGTGGAAACTTAATTGTGCAAGAAGAACACTTTATGGAACTTTCCCACTTTACAGGAGTGGAACCGCTCGTTCCATCTCAAAGGAAACAGTATTATCGGAGCTATCCGTTTCGGGGTGATGGCTTCTGGAACGAGTGAGGAGTTCGAGTAGAACGGTCTTGACCTGAGGATGATTTGAAGATACGGCGGATGGTGCATTCAAGGTCATCATATCTGGATTCTCCACCACCATATCAATTCGTATGGCATAGCATGAGCCGATAAAACATGGGTTGGTTGTCCACACATTCGCTTGCTCTGGGTAAAGAGTGGGAAGGATAGAAAAACGGAGACAGGGAGTTTGCTGGATCAAGATAGGGGAGTAGTTGGCAAGCGCACTTACAGGGACGGTAAACACCGGAAGATACACAGATGCATGCATTTGATGGGAGACCAATGACGATAATTTTTAGCACCTCGCACCGACACAATGCACCAGTGTTTTCGTTGGCTTTGCATATTAACAGAGTGAGGAGTGAGAGTGTACCTAGGCTGGTATATACTGTACTTATGTGCCGACTTATCTACTTACTCCCCGTTATTTAGGCTGCTGGTGGGAGAAGAGATTGATGCTGAGAAACAGGACAGCACCGAGACCTGTTCTTATAAATCAGATTGGAACCCCGAGAGAGTATTCTAAGTAATGACGAAAGAAATTTAGCAGAAGGGACGGGCACACGTTGAAGGTGAAGGGACTGAGGGAGATCCAAGCTTTGCTGATATGCTACTGGACTCCAGCCATGAGATATCTAGATAGGTTTACGTGAGGTGAAGGGCAAGCCAACCTGGCGCGCATAGGATGCATATAAACATCAATACTACTCTCCGTCTCGCTTGTTACCCCTGCTTCCCCGAACATATGAGGTCTGCGGTATCGGATCGGAGTGCCAATATATGGCCTGTGTAAGCTACGATGGAGATCATATCCGCACGTTTTTGTGACCTGGGCGACCTGGGCAATTTATATCTTGCGTGGCTGCTGGAGTCTAAATCAGCACCAAATTTCCACGGTCCTGATAAATGGCGAGCGGGAACCTGCCCCGATTCCTTTCTGTGACTTGTTCAATCTTCGCGTATTTATTTTCCTGACTAAAAACAGCTTGCCAGTTAGCAAGGCACCCGCTATTACCTGAAATCATGCGGGAGACATATTCCACTGCCGTAGCACTGGTTGTGGGAAGCGATTGTAAGTGAGTTCACATCCACGCAGTATGCGGATAAATATCTACATGTGTTTTTGTGGCCACAGCCAGACCTGTGGCTTTCCAGAATTGAGACAACAGCCATACAGATAAGTACCCACTTGGCTGTCCTGCTCGATGGCTTCAAAGCCCCTAGGATCTCAGATCATGTCATGAACATCCCTAGTAAGAGGGCTAAGTATAGGTTTAGTCTAAGCTTCAACTTAAGCATTCAATCTAACACATGCACTTTAGTATAGAAGATAATGAAACTGTTTTTATGTAGAACAAGTTACTGACCTCCATGATTGTTACTGTTACATCGCTGCTATTATGATGTAGCTAGTGGATGTTAATAGGCCAGGGCAACTTACGCCTACGCTAATACTCACTCCAGACTTCATAATAAAGGAAGATAGATCTACTTAGTTAGCTATATCAAAGAGTCTATATATATATATACATATATACATATATACATATATACATATATACATATATACATATATACATATATATATATATATATATATATATAGTGTAATTAAATAGCGTATCAAGGATTCAACTATGAAAAGCCAAGGCTAGCAATTAAAAAGCTATAAACCAAGATATCATTTATGAATATTCAATAAGAGAGGGAGATACTATAAACTAAAGAAAAAGAAGAAAAAGAAGAAAAAGAAGAAAAAGGAGAGGGCAAGGGGAATTTAAGTCTGGCCATATAGAATCCCCCTAGCAGAAACAAAGCTAAATATAACCAAACGGTATCCCAATAGGGACACTAATCTTACTAGAGTATGATGGAGTTAAATAGAAAAAGGCTTGCTTACTATACCCCTCCTCGATGTGAAACAGGCAGGCAGAGAAAAGCAGGTATAATATAAGGAGATAAAGCGAAGATAAAATCCTTGGCTTAGAAGCTGGTGCATATATGGGCAAAATGGAATCTTCCGGATAACATATCCAGGTAGTTTCAGGATCATAGAGAGGGACGATGTCATATTGCAGGCCATTGTGAAGGCACCAGCATCCATGCCGTGATTTTATATCAGTATGCATAGAACCACAAGTCGGCATGCTCCGTTAATGACAACTAGGCTTGAGTGCAACGGGGTCTCCAGTTCTGTTCAAATAGCTGACTGATGAAATAGTAGTCATGTTCATATGCCCGTTGGCGTCGAAGGGTGTCCCATTCATCATCTAGAGGAATGGAGAAAAGTTTCTATTAGAGTGTTGCTCTTGAGCACAATTGGTAATATGGGTCTTAACTGTAATTTCTTACTGTGGGAAACAGCATATGCCCGAGTTTCTTGGACAAAATCTAGCATAGTTTCATCCAAGGCTGCCAGAGAATAGAGATCCTGTTGCTTGCATACTGGGCTAAATGGGAAGATTCCCTTGTTGCAATAATGGAAGTATGCAAGTAGAATATTTGCACCTATCAAGTGAATTAATATTAGTGTCCCAATGAATCCATCTTGGACAAAAGATACTAAGACTGTCCGAGCCTAGGGTATTGGATGGGGGTTGACGAAGAAATGGGACATGGGGAAATGAGGATGTTTAGGGACTAATTTACATACTATGATGATATTCCCGAACTTTGTTTTCACGAGCAAAACGTCTCTAGTTATACCGAATTCTTCATTAGCTAACAAGACTTGCCCCATCTAAGAATAGAACGATGTATGAAAGCTTACCTTTAAACCATGCTTCCGGGCATAGCTAGCGTCATGGTCCGTGATGAGGGCAATGTTATGAAGGAGAATGAATGACACAAGGTAGGTGGTCAACCAGGTCTTCTTGTTGTTGTTCTGTGTCATTTTCTGGAGGCGCTCTAAAACCTCTCGACGAAGGTGTTTCTGAATATTTTCAATCAGAATTAAATCAATCTGAGCACCCATGACGGGGGGAAGAGGGATAGAGCCATGATTCGGATTGGTTTCGTCGAGGATGCCGGGGTCCATCCCGAGGGTATCTTCTCCCACAATAACGGTGGACTTGGTGGTTAAGCGAACGGACATCCAGAGACGCAGAGTGTATGTCAGAAGCTCGCGTTCTTCTTCTGAGACACTATCAACTTCGGACATTGTGAGAGCACAATGGTATGTTGTCCACAGGAGACCACCTCGAGGCTTGACGATAGCATTGAGGCACTCCGATAGACCCCAATTGATATAACCATCATAAGCCCGTTGTGCAGCATCAAGATCCGCAATAGCAAATGCCGGAATCGGGACGGTTTTTTTCTTGCCATTATGCACCCATGAACGCTCCAGCTTATCTCCATCTTGGGGTACAAACTGACGAACGTGGAGCTGGACAGGGCGCGAGGTATATCCTTCTGATACATGAATGACTCGAATTTCAGAAGATGCCCAGGTAGCAATGTTGTCAACAATGCGCCCAGACCAACGTCGAGTCCATTCAAAGCCCTGGACTTGTTCACCCGGCTTGAACAATTGAACTTCGGTGATCTTGTAACGAAGGCACGGTAGACGCCAAATTTTTGTGTTAAACGATGCAATCTTGCAGGTAAGACAGGGACCATTCGGATCTTCCGGATTGATTTTGCACTGGGGCACAATAGTTGGGGATGTTAGTGAGTGAAAAGCCAAGCACCAGTCAGGACGATAAGAGTTGACCAGACAAGATAAGGTCGAAACTTACCCGTATTCGTTGCATACGGCATCGTACACATGAGCCCATCTTACGAGTTAAAGCAGTTTTTATCCTGTCTTCATTGTTCTTGAATGGGCCCCTTCTGACGACCGGAGGACGGCCGGAATTGACAGCTTGAAGAGCATATTGAGATGCTTCATCACCATGACTGTCAGTGAAGCCCGACGGGTGTTCATGATCAAATGATGCCAAGGGCAGGCCAGAGAAAGAACAAGGGTCATGGTCGTCATTCGACCTCATGGTGCGGGATTCAACAAAAGAGCAACTAGTGTCAAAAGAAACTAGACCATCACCATATCCAGAATGACTGGAATCGAGTCGAAAGTGATCCAAGGGAGGACAAGGGAGTAGGGGTTGCGGCTGTGGCTGAAATTGGTCTATGGCGGAAAAGTGACGAAAGTCTAGTGATGCGAGCATCGCACTTGTGGACTCCTGCGTGATAAAGAACGAGTTTACTGAAGATGGAACAAGAAAATGGCATTCCACTGCAGGGGTAGGGGCATCCAGGCTAGGACTTTGTTTTGATGACATCGGGAGAGGAGGGTACTGCTCGAGGAATGCGGTGCTGAGACCAGAGTCGGGAACATCAAATGGAGTGACAGTTTCGAGTGATTGTGACTCCAATGGAAGCACTGGTGGCGCGGCCAGCATTTTAGGAACCTCTGGAAGCTTCTCAGATATATATGGGCGGTCAGAGGCAAAATCACCGGATTGGTCTGTGGTTGGGGGAAGTTGATTATATCCTATTTGAGCAATAGTTAGCGGAACTGCGGATGACGGCAAATCACGAGTGAGCTTGTGCGACGCGATGGTTATTGGCGGGCACATCAAAGGGGGGTGTTGACAGAAGACAAGAAGTGAAGTTCATACTGCCCCCAGACACCGTGTTGATTCTGAGAACCCGGCTGATGTTGCCATGAAGTCGAGTAACTAGCCGATGGTAGCCAAAGTACAGTACATAGAGATGGCCTACCTTGGTATGTATCAACACGTTCGCTACACTGGTGGCATAGCAAAGACCGCAGTGAAGCAATTCCATTGGAGATCCTGCTCCCATCAAGCCCAAATCTCCCCCGACAATCACTGTGAAGGGAGCTTGGGCCATATGAGACCGCACCATCTTTCATAGTAGAGCCGTTGCGTCCTTGAGTTTGAGAATGCATATTTGAATCCATGTTGGGTTCTGGTATCAAACAAATTCTCTTAGGTGATTGCTCCTGCTGGCAAAGTTGGTGTAAACGGGAGCCTGAAAGACCGTATAAAGATGACACCTGCTCTATAAGCAGTTGAACTTCAGAGGGAAGTGAGGCAAATTCAGTAGATAGAGCAGAAGGGATGATAGGTGAGGTGATACTACTAAAGGCAGTTTCTAGAAGCTCATCATCATGACCGTATGGCCGCCTTCTTTTGAAGTTGATTGGTATCTAGAGAGTTCAAGGAGTCAGACCTGATAGAACATAGGAAGATCACAGGCAGGAGTCGTATATAGTGTGATAGGGTTATAAATATAGACGGAACTAAAGACACTTCCAGAAATTAACAAGTAATGAGATGGGCATAGGAGGGAGTAGAAGTTAGTGATGTGTTAAGGGAATATTAGAGGAGAGCATAGGAAAGACAAGAGGATGATCAGAGGGGAGACCCAGGTATTTATCTTTAAGGAGTTGTAAAATAAGGACAGGTGCCAGGAGATTTATCATAAAAAAATAGAAAAGAGTTGATATCAAGGAAGCGTGAAGATAAAATATCAGGTGTAGAGGGGTGAGGGAGTAAGCTTGTAGATAAGGAAGGGGTGGATGCATAAAGGGATATTTCAGAGGATGGAAGGAACACCCTAACAGATAAGGAGAAAGAGGGGGGACAAAGTACTAAGATATATAAAGGGAATGAATAATAATAAAATGAAGGTGTATCGACCAAGATGAGACAACATCTTAAGTGGAAAGAGGGAATATGGAGGGAGGAAAGAAGTTAGAAAAGAATACTGACCATTTTTGCTCTCTCTAATAGGTGGTTGATAACAATAATACCTATAACCAACATGCAATGAGCTAATGTCAAATCAGGCAAGACCCCAGGTACCAGGCCAGAGGGATGGATGAAGGTGATGTATAGGGTACCTCTCAATGTCTCCTGCGGCAAAGCAGGCAAATCTGGAGCCAAACATGTAAGTCTCGGCCTAAGGAGGATTGTGGTTTGTTGTACAAGCCAAAATGTGTTAGGTTGTAAGTGCCACCAGTTGACTGGCAATTATTCCAGTCAAGGGTTAGCAGCTCCAGTAGAGTGAGCAGAGCGAGAAAAGAAAAGCCGAATCGGAGACAGACTCGGTGAACCTTGTGGATATACCGATTTGGCGGTCAAAATCTTTTTGTGTTTTTGTGTGTGTGAGCGAAGGGGTAGTTTTAATCAATTAGCTAAGAGGGGTGTGGCCAAAGCAATCGAGGAGTACAAAAGGAGGATTGGTTTGAGTGATGATGGACTGACTGACAATGGCGAGGGCTGACTACAGACAGTCAAGGGGCAGAGGGGGTGAGTGTGAAGGAGGCAATGGCTAAGTGATGAAGCCAAGTCGACAAGGAGGGGCATCGGTGAGATGGGTGGATTACGGAGACGCGGTTGGGATAATTTAAGCAGTGTCCCGACGGAAGAAACGGGAATGCCTCAACTGGTTCTGAGACGGGCTAAGGAGCCGGTGAGCACGAACGGCGAGATGCCACGCGCTTCATGAGCTGTGCTGTGTCGACGTGAGAAGTATGCAATCTTTGAGGTAGTAGGAAAAATCGATGACGGATGTTGCGACCGGTGGAGGATGAGGAACACATGAAAAAAAAAGTACTGTGTTGGATTCCGATGAGTGACAAGGAAGATCCTGGCTAGAGGCTATACACACCAGGAGAAGGATTTCGCTAGAGCAGGGGGTGGTGGAAAGGGAAGATTGCCAGTTGACGAGATGTGTTAGCCAAAGCTGCAAATCTGTCATCAGCAATTGGAGGCAGATGGATCCAGGCTGTTGGCTACAAAAGCAAAACCGAAGATGGCAGTGGGATATTGAACCACAGACAGACAGATAATCCCCTCTCTGGATGATGGAGTACAAAGCGGGGAAGGGACTGGCTTCCTGAATGTGAGAGCTGGTGGAGAGGAGTGGTGTGGGCTTGATACCGCCAACCCTAAGGACAGTCCACCTAATGAATGATTTCAAAGATATTTAAAGTCAGTATTTACGCGTGTAGATGATGGACGAAGAGCGAGAAATTTAGATCGGCACGAGAAATGGGTTCACTTGTGCATGACGCAAATGGAAGCTTCAATGAAAACCAAATGACCTAGTAAATCATGGTCGAGAGTGTGGATAGAAGATGGAGTGTAGGATGGTAAGAGGAAAGAAAGGCCATGGTACCAATAGCGAAAGAAGGGACAGGTGGCAGAGCTAATATGAAGAGAACAGTATATAGGTAGGAAATAGTAGTTCTAGAGAGTAAAACCTGAATGTGCTAGACCCTAAGTCTTAAAAAAGGAGTAGTAATCTAGCTTAGAAGAATGGAGAGGATGCGGAGGGTGATAAGGAGGAGAAAACAATGGCAAGCTTATTTTATAAAGAGATTTATTAACGACTGGATAATACTTACGGGGATAAACTACCGGAGGGCTCTATCTGCTAAATGGTATACGGTATGTTATATAGAGTAGCAGAAACGTAGAGGTCAGTTGAAAATAAGAAAAATAAATCTAATGTTGAGATATAGGAGGAGATCAGATTATCTCAGGAAAGGGAGAGAAACGACTGAGATCAAGGGCGATGATAAGGGAAGCATATCATCATACAAGAAGAAAAAAGAAAAATAGTGGAATAACTGAATGAATAAAGAAAAATAAAATACAGGCTAGATAGCAGCCCCAATCATAGTTTATTCAACTATCACTCAGTATGAAAGAGCTGGAAATAATCTTCTATAGTCACAATATCGTGTATCAAAACCTAGAGATGTAGGAGGAAAGTTTTCATGAAAAGCTGCCATCTAGGCAAAGCAGGAGATTTCTAGCCTAGATCAGATAGGAGATGATTTTAAATGCACTAAGAACAGGGTTACAACTTGCTAGCATAAGGCAACATAGAAAAATAGGAGGGCAGAGGGTGGCGAGATATCCTATCTTGAAGGTGCAACATGCTGTGAAGTGATAGAGCGGAGGACATCTATCACTAACTGTTTCTAGTTTAACTTACCATATAATTGTAATAGTGTCTTCGCTTTGATCCGGTAACTGGATATTGCATACAGTGCGGTAAAATTCGTGTTGGGTCATGCAGGGTTGGCCCGTGACTTACGTTTCCTCCTCGTGAGAAATTGATGATAACCGCGATGCGACAAGAAATTCCGGAGGGAACGAGTGTTGAGACAGGTGGTCAGCAGGCGGCTGGGTTGCACACATAATTGGTCAACCATGAATCCAGATACCACTTGTATGTCCATAGGATGCTGCGTGCGTTCACTGGTACGGGACACAATTTCTCACTCTTAAACATCCTATCTTCCATTTGCTTGTTTCTGCCAATCGTAACTAGCAGTCTATTGGCGGACCAAAGACTCTGAAGTAGGTTGTGTGTGATGGATTCCACCTCAAACCATACCACTGTATACAGATTATATTTAGAAGAAAGGGAAGCTTTTAATTGTATCATCGGGTGGGCTTTCGACATGCGGGTATGTTGGTTTCGTCACTTCGTGCATGGTAACCTCCATCCGACAGGGCAGTATTCCAAGATCAAGACGAGGCGAGGAAGACAAGTCCGAATATCATGGTGGACATCTGCCACCCAAAGCTAACCCAGAATGAAACGGATGTGTTGGCGGGGCGCGCACCAGCATATGTTTTCACTTTCTAAAAACTACCCCCCACCACCACGAATACTTTTTTAATAATTATAATGGAAGGAAGTCAGGAGACTGATATTTAAAATAGCTCTGTGGACCAGTAAAAGGACAGAGTCGGAGAGCCAATAGTGAGAGTGAGAGTGTGGTATTTAAAATGAGAGCTTTTATCTATTTCTTTTCCTATTACATTGGATTGATATCATTATTTCTCAGCTGATGCTATGCTACCCCGTAGACCAGAGATAACTTCCTCTTTTTCAAGAAATCTTTTATCCTCATACAAGACCTACCCATCCGTCAGGAATTTTCATGGTGGTTTCGCTAGATAAACTCAGCACCTGGGTATTAGGAGTTACGCATGGACATGTCCGGCTTACAGTATTGTACACCCCCTCAACACTGATGGGCAATACACCCATAATCGACGCTGGTTCCAATCGCCTTCCGAGTCCGTAACACAACAAAACCTGGTTTTCACGGAAAGATTTGAATGCTCAGTTGAGCTTTGGCTATATGCATTCAAATAGTCCCCGCTAACACGAGTGCGCGACGGAGATACACACTTCCACTATTAACAAATCGTGGTCCGGGCATCTCGGCAGAAGGGGCCAACTATCATCATAATTCCACTAGAATATGTGCGTCGGGCTGGTCTGATCGTAGGGTGGGATTCATTGTAGTGTTCGTTGCTGTCGGGCAATCACAGATAACAAATTGATCTGAGAGACACGTGAGCATAGCAGGTTTGGAATTATTCGGCTAATTTCCAAACTTCAGTGTGGCAACATCGCGGAACAGGCCACGAAGCCTATGTATCAACAGTGTGAAAGGGATCTTGACATATACCATACCATATAGGGCTGTCCCAAAGCGGAATCAAGACTAGCACAGAGTTTCCCTGGCGTAAAGTATTGAATACAGTATGTCATCCATTGAAATTGTCAAATTATAAATAGCACAAGCACGGCAGACAGACACGGTGATGGCGTGAGGCAAGGAGGAAGCACGGTACCCTTTGCACCGCGCACGCCACATACGGACGATGCTCACAGATAACAGCTAGTATCATGACCTAGATATACCATCATTTACGACGTCTCAACCCTCGGCCTCCTCTATTCAGTATACTTGAGTCAAGATAGTGTGCCAAACCTGGCAGGCGCTCCGGTGGACTTTGAGCCCCCATTCGATTTGGCGTCGCCGCTGTTCCTTATTTTGAAGATCAAGACAAGAGTTCATGACATGAAAGATCAGGTTACGGCTGACAGTTCTCCCGAACAGGTAATGATCGGCAACTAGCTATATGTTTGTAAATCGAGAGACTGACATGACGATACTGGTGTCTCGAATCCGGAGTCTTGTCTCGTTCCACCGGGCGGCGACATTAATATATTCCTCCATTCCAGCCTTGATACCCACGTATGACAATCCCCTTTTATGAAGATATAAATTAGGAAACTGTAAGAATAACGCAGGTATGCCACCCACAGTGCCTGCACATTGTTCCAACCTGGGGATTCTGTGTATGAGAATCCAGGGCTTTGGTTGTCGCTCCCAGAGACGGCTAAGAAAGGCTGAAAATGTTAGGTGGAGAAACTTCTTGTGGTACGAAACGGGACGAAGCGAAGTATTTAGTGTTTACCCCAGCCCGCATTCTCCCATCCCGTATTTAATCACACGCTAACTTACCCAAGACTGGATAACATATGGAAAACACTCAGGCAGCAACTTTTAGCAAGGTCACGATGGTACAAGTGTAGCTCAGCCGAATATCGGAAGTCTCTTCTGTATTGGCCTAACCTGTTAAGAAGGCAACGCTTCGCATACATGGTTGGGTTGGATGGATCTGGTGGATTCAATGATTGGTCATTATGTAGGTTTAAGAACGATAGGAACCACTGGTTGGAATGACACGGCCGATAGGATAAGATAGGATCTGCTCTGTGCTCTATAGGCTGTGGCACGCCGTGCACACACACGCACGTTCTCTCTCTCTCTCTCTCTCTCTCTCTCTCTCTCTCTCTCTCTCTCTCTCTCTCTCTCTCTCTCTCTCTCTCTCTCTCTATGTCTCTTTTTCTGTCTATATGTCTCTTTTCCTAGTCACTGAGTGCCGCAAGAGGGCCTAGAGCTTGTCAAGAGAAGTTGACAAAAAATAGCTCGAAACTGCAACCCACATCCAATAGCTAAAGTGGAGTGATTGCAACGCAATCACGCACTCTCACACCTTCGCCCATGCGTTAGCTTCCTCAATGCCTTCGTTTATTCTTGGACCAACCATATCCCCGACGACGGAGTTTAAGAGTGTTGGGCGGCCGGTATGAATGGGGTGGGTACAATAATATTCTGAATGCATTATATCTGGTCCGTATGCTTGCTTAGCTTAGTGAAGCTAAATAAAGTGTCTCTATGTTAGTGGAGCTCATGAGGAGGTTCATAGTGCCTGAGTTTTGTCCTATGCTTGACTTATCTGTAGTGGGGATGCTTATTCTTGATTGGGCAGCTACTAGAGTAAGAACAAAAATAAAAATAGGTTGAAAAAGAGAGAGAAAGAAAAGCTCGAGGACGACATATGAAAGCTTGCCTTTAACTCTTAGGGATCAGAAAGTCGCGGGCCCACCTAGAGTGCATAGAAGAACAAGTCAGTAGATAATAGCTTCTATGAAGAGAGAAGAAAATGAGTGTGAAGGAGAGTTCGATTGATTGCCTAGGCCTAATATCATGTGAAGGCATTCCATTCAAGATTTCTTCGCCTTAGGGCAAGCTTGTGACCGACATATTGCAGTTGCAGAACCACCTTTGAAGTTGCCGAGAATTTAAATATATCTCAGTTTTAGGAAAGTGGTATATAATAGGTTTCTCCAGATATTCAAAGTACTAGTAACCAAGGATAGCCATGGATGTATATTTTGTGGATCTGAATAATGCATGTAATACTCAGACCTCGGGTGGCTGACTATTGGTGAACTTTGAGGTTATCACACACAAACTTCAATGCTCCCCTCTAACAACTCAAGTTCGTCGTTGCTCGCGGAAAATGAGTTTGGTTGGAAAGCATGGATGGGACCTAGAGCAAAATCAGGTTGGTTCAAGGGGTGTCTCCTGCTTCTTCCTTGGGTTTTTCGTCGACTTCCCGCTAAGTCCTTTCAGCCGCTCACCGGTTGGTGCTTACCCAATAAGAAACTGTCTTGGCGGGCACCGGTGAGATAGTGGCGCGTCCTATCCAAACTTCCGTTGATCTCGGAGAATCCACTCGAACTCGAATCTGTTCTGTCAGACCCACACCGCCCAAAGTGAGATGAGATGCCACCATGATGGGTATTAACATACAGTTATCACGGCTGTCTGCGGAAAGTCTGATTATGTATAGGGAATCAGAGGCCTCGGGTCCCATCCTCAATCAAATAATCAATTTAAACACTGTAATCTCAATGCCATATTTTACTATACCAGCACGATTCGTACTCAAAATCGTAAGTGATAAGGGCATCCCCACCCTTATATACCAGTACCGGGCAACACGTATGGCGTGGGAGTTGTGTGAAGACCCCATTACTCCAGATCCAGAACCTGGTCCTGATCTGTCAAGGTTGCGATTGGTGATCGGGTTGATGTTGGGAAAAAATGTTTGAAAGCTTGGCAATATCTGTGCGAATATACCCACGAGGGATAGGAAGAATAAACCCCATCTCCCATCTCCCTCTTCCACCCTGCTCTGTAAACCAGCCACTGCATCAATCTTTACGTATTAGTGCGATGGACACTTCCAACGGGGACGTGGTGGTGTCTTACACTCGAGTGTGTGTCACGATGTACCTCGTACTTTGCCAAGTTAAGCTTGCCTCAGACGTCTCAACCCCTCGCCATCAGCTCACCGGGATGGAGAAGAGAAGGAGTTATCAAGAATATTCCAAGATCAGGGAGGCATAGGTTCATTTCTTCACTCCATTACTAACTCAGTTAATGCCATCCTACCGAGTATTAGGACGTCCGCTTCATACTTCCGATACCAGATTGAGACGCTAATATAAGCTAGAGCCACAACCAGTTTCTACTTCCTTTAGGTACGGAAAACAATATTTAGATCGGCCCATTTCCCTTTCACGAACCCCTTCATCTTGCTCCGAAGGGCAGGGGCTATCAATACTAAAGTACGTCACACGGCGCTTCACCGTGAGCTTCAACACACTGTTTAGAACGGTGTGGCCATCCTGAGCTGTGACCTGTGGAGGAGCGTAAGTCGACGGGGTCAGATTCCTCGTACTTGGGCATTATCATGTTCTCTGGGCTTTGCCCTAGACACGAAATATTCAGTCTCCATACTCTCTATGTTCCGTTCATCATTGCGCTTGTCTCCTTCTAATTATAGATGATGTGTCTGTATACACAGAGCCAAGGAAGAGAGAGAAAGAGAGAGGGAGAGGGAGAGGGAGAGGGAGAGGGAGAGGTCGGGAGGAAGGGGGGGG
>LNGL01000012.1:48140-122056 GCA_001510565.1 Knoxdaviesia proteae | reverse complement strand
TGGAGGACTCCTCAAGTTTCCTATGCTTGCTTGTATGAGGGTGCATCTGGGATGCATGTTCTGATGCTGCATCGGCTCAGAGCAGGAAGTGTCGTGCGCCGCGCCTTCCGGGTGGGAAATGAGGGATGAGGGTTGACTAGGTTGAGAAATATGCTGTTGTAAAAAAAAAAAAAAATTTCATCTTAAGTAAATTCTTTTCATATTTCTTTTAGGTTGAGGGACTCTGGGAATTTTCAGGGTCCTCTTCTCTCTAGACACTCTCCAAAACACATCGTCTTCGTTGCAAACTCTCCAGGGACCAAGAAAGCACACAAACTCAGCGCCGCTCACGTTCAGTTTTTGCTCGTGTGAACAATTGCTTCCAGTCTGAAGCCATGATTATCAGGGTACCGCTTGTTCAGTTCTGTCTATCTCTGCTATGCACTGGGCTTGCACCAGTTTGTGTAGCTGTCGACAGAATATGTTACCGAATCATCCCCCCTCATACTGGAATTATATCACTCCGTACCTGACTCACTCTATCCTCAAATATACAAGCCATATTTGAAGTGATTCTTTTTTGATACTAAAAACACATCCGGATATTCTTCTGTCTGGAGGCCATCCTATGAATCTCACTAGAACTGTACCGATTTTCCTTGGCGGCGATTCAAAAGTCGCCACGATATTTCAGATCCGAAATATGCCTGTCATGGAAGACAGTCTTGTCATCAAATCTCCTAGGTAAGAGAAGTCTCGCAAGTTATGCGTATCGTCCTCTGTTATACAGGACATTTTGCGGATATAATAGTCCTCATGTCCACCTCTATTTCTCGTCTACACGGCTAGCATTCTGACTTTTGTACTCGTTTGTTGTCCCGTGGCTTCAGTTTTCTTGTTGGCGTTGCACCTGCGCCCGTTACTTCTCGACCCCCGACTCACATACGTTATCTCGAATAAGGAGCATACCTACCGAGTCCTACAAATAAGAAACGGATATACCACACGTACCATGTCGTCTATCCCACTGAGTTGGTCGCTAACGTGACGTCGGCAGATGGCCTCTATAACGAGATACATCGTCGGAGAGGCGGGAAATCTATCCTATACATGCAATTGGAGCAGGACCAGCAGCACATTTGCTAACAAGGACACACCGAGCAGTTTCTCGGTACACAGTTGCCATGGCGCCGGGTTTCTGGAACCTGGTGCCCCTCGATTCAGAAGAGGGGGGGGGGATATATGGTGTGGCGGTGGCCTCCGCAAGCCACTCCACTCGCCTCATTGATGGGGTGTGTGACTTCGTGTGCGCTCTGTCGAAGGTATCGGAGCCAGATCAGATACCAGGTGTCTCTATGTGGTTTTGCGTCTCCAGCAAAGTCCCCGCAGGCTCCCGCGCCTGTGATTCAGCGAATGGCGAGTCGGGCAGCGCGAAAAGGCGCGCGTGTGTGTGCGCAAATCTTTCACAGGGGTGGCTTTATATTGCCTAGTGATATGAAGTATCTGCACATCGGCAGGAAAGGAGTGCGGCGGACATGATGGTCCTGAGCTGGTGGGGGATCAACCTTTTCCGCGCAATATTACATATCGGGTTCTTCCTCCTTATTGGATTCTGGCTCCCTAGGGTGGTTGATGTTTGGCTCCTGGCAAGCTTATGATATATCGATCGTTGAGGCCAAAATTTTTGACAGATGCAAACAGGTACATTCTTCACTCCATGGGCTGATACGATACTATAACTAACATCTATTCTAGAAGGGGTATTTCGTTATTTCGAAGTCAAAGCATATACCTGCCCCACGGCCTAAGCCAGCCACGACACACTCGAATGAAGTGAATGGCTTTGTGGTCTAGATTAAGTCCGGCGCAACTGTGTACTTGTTTGAACTGCTCGTTGACAGCTGGTCAGTCTTTCCTATATACTACCGAGTTGGTAGGTCCTAAGGTCTTCTTAGCACTAGCAGTGGAAGAGGTTTTGATCCCCAGCTTCACACTATGGGTCAAATCTTCAAGTCTTTCGGGATCACGGGCGTTGATGCTATGGCACATTGCTCGCGCCTAGCCTGAGATACCTCCCCCCCCCACATCGCAGTCCATTCTAATTTTATACCATGCTTCATAGTCATGCGCGTCGCATTAGGTTGACGTGTGTATGTAACACTCATATAATTGCTATCTGTCGAGTACAACCTGAAAGTCAAAAGAACGAACACGAGAACCCGAAAAGGAGGGGTGAAGCAGAAGAAAATCTTCATGGCTGATGCAGTTCCAGTCCCTAGGGATCGGGATCGCGCAACCTCTGGATTGTCGTTTTGTCCCAAGCGGCGTGGACCATCCCCGGTTCGCACACTTGCCACGAATAACCATTTGAGAGAATTTGAGAATTCTGACGTTTCTCTCTTCCCTCTCTCTTCCCTCTCTCTTCCCTCTCTCTTCCCTCCCCTTCACGGTTTCTAACACACAGTCCAAGCTCCACACTCCTTAGCGATGTCTGTGCTTTCCGCCCTGGCTGTACCCGGTGAAGGCTCGCCTCCAGGACGATCATGCCAGGGAATGTCGACATACTTGATTTGCATCGATATATTCATGATGTTTGGAGGCGTCAAAAATTCTGATGTGAACAGTGTGGCATTTTTCCTCCAAGTGATAATGTATACTACTACTACTACCACCACCCCCTGTCTCTTTGTCTCTTTCCTGTCCATCCATGCCAGGGCTAACAGACAGTGAGTGGATGGAGTGAAGCTTATTTCTAGGCGGCGGCAAGCAGAGGCTCAGCAGTCAATGAATTTAAGTATACAGTACCAGAATCGAAGTGTTTCAACAATCAAAACCACTAAATTCAGTAGATGCCCTTATGGAAAATATATATACCCTGATACGGCCGATTACGCACGAAGGGTCGAGCTAGAGGTTTGCTATTTGAGACTTCATCTCCGATAAAGAGGACTGCAAACCGCGACAAAAAAAAAAGGAAAAGAGAGAGAGGGAGGAAGATCAAGAAAAAGCCTCCGGGGGACACACCTCCACATATGTATTATCGTTATATCCATCGGGCTGGCTTAGTTGGGAGAAAGAAAGATATGGGCAGCAAGCATAACCACACCACCCACGCACCAGCTCGGCCACATCCGACACCAATGACGGGACAAACGGAGAATGCCCCCGCCCGTGACAGCCAGCATGATTGGTACCGGTGTGTTTCAGTCAGTATGAGCTCAGAATGAGGTGGTCCTTACGGCTGGACAACGGATGCTATTTCGTGCGTCTCGCTTGTCGCTCAGCTGCATACAACAAATTGGTCAAGTTCTGCCTTGCTGGTCACGGCTCTCACGCATGCCCTTGAATCTCCAAACAGGTTAGCGAGCGAACAGCAGCGGGCTTGTTGGAACCATGAAATTTTGGACAGGCAAGAATGGAAAAAAGAGATCAAAGTCTGTACAGTCTCATGATGGGAAACATGGCTCAACGAAAGATGGAACCGAGAAAAATAAAGCATGGGAATGCATCTCTATCAGTCTTGTTCGGGCGAGAAGACACACCCCCTCGGTTCCACTATGCGGACTAAACCTCTCCTGTGGTCAATTGTTCCCAAACAGCACATATCCGACTTGCCCTCCCCAAATCAGATGTCTTCCGGGAAGGAATAGGAAACACCATGGGTGGTATCCAAAAAAGGCTATGGACGTTGCTGCATATAAAGAGGTCAGAGGTAAGGTGGCAACACTCGTCCTTCTAACCTCGCAGTTTTCACTTATAAATAGCTGGCCTGCCCAACCAACTGCCTCGTGGCCCGCTGTGTGGAATCCCAACAGCTTGTCTATATTATGGATGTTCCCACTAGCAAATGTTGCTACAAAGTTTACACTTGTATTTGTGAGACTTTCCCACATCGATTCTGCTCCCCCGTCGACCCCATTAACCACCCGAGACACAGTTCCCCGGAGAGCCACAGCACAAGCCTGAATCATCATGGAGCTGAATTGCGATGCCATTCACGATATCGTCCACCCCACCGCGGCGTTTGTTTCAAGATATCCCGATATCCCCGTGTATCTGGCTGATAAACCTGCCAAATCCCATGAGCAGTTCCCATATCATCAGCCTCATCGCGCCGTCTTGCCTGTGGATGATCCGGCATGGGAACTGTCCGCACTAAACCCCAAAAACAGATTGGACAGTGTTGCCCCCATTGAAGCCCCTCTCTGGCGTGTTGATGGTTGCAGTGGTCTCGGGACTCAGTTCTTTGTTGTTCCTCTCTTCCTCTCACCCGTGCCCCCGTGCCGTGCAGATGTCTTTATCCCAGAACTATCATTGATCCCCCGAGATGTGAGGATGCTGCTGAATATCGACGATTCGTTTCACGTCAAGGACAAGCAACGAGTCCTCCGCCTCGGCATCTCGAACTATATCGTGCGCGCACTGCAGACTTGGACGGCAACGATTCCCAATCCGGAAACATGGTACCGAAGCCTCGTGTTTGGCACTCGAATCATCTTCGAAAACCTCCCATTGAATCTCTCTGACCTTCGAATCCGAGTGGCACCAATGTACTCACTAGAGAAGCAGCTCCTGTCACCACAGTCTTTGCGGCGCTTGTGGGGGTCGGAGGTGGAGCTCCCAGAGCTGATCGACCTGAAAGACCTGCACATCATCCAACAATTTCAGGATAGTGTGTGTCTTGTCCAGATTCGGAACGAAATCTGCATCATGAAGTCACTCACAGGATGTCCCAAGTTCCTGTACCACGAACTTCGAGCACTTTTAGCCATTGCCCCTCACGCAAACATCATCTCCAAGCCAAGACACCTGGTCACGAAGTTGTGTGGCTTCGGAAGCAAGACCGGTGTGATAGGCTTCACTTTGGAATACCAGAAGATGGGAAGCATTCGCGATCGATTGCCAATGCTTCGGATGAACGGGCTGCTTCTGCTGAAGGATCAGTTCAAATGGGCCATCCAGATCTCGTCAGCAATGTTGCATCTACGCACCACCCAACAGTCATACTACCCAGACCTTAGGTTAGACAATATCGTCCTCTCTGAAAGGGAGGACGCGGTGATGGTTGACTTTGAGCAGAGGGGTGTGTGGTGCGAATTTGGACCTCCGGAGGTGAACTTTGTAGACTATATTCGCCTGGTAGCTACCGGGGATCGCGTTCTGGATTCTGTGAAGGAGCGCTTTGCCACCCGGCTCTCAAAGTTGGTCCCCGACTATGAGTTTCTACTGGAGTCAGAAGAATATCACGGACCTAGTCATGGATATAATGTGCCTTGGCTCAGCCTGCTTCCGGACGAATATGAAGCCGCCGAGGTGTACATGCTTGGTCGCCTGCTGTACTGTCTCTTTGAGGGTATTGCGGCACCACAGCGCACTTCCGTGTGGCAGTCCTATGTGCGCGAATCCGATCTCGAGTTCCCCCACTATCGCAACTCGCCACCTGAAATTCGAGACCTCGTGGATCGATGCACCCGCGGACGCCGCGTGACCCTGAGCGAGAAGATCATGCGGAGGGGAAGCAAGATTGTGTTGGTTGGTAGTGAGGCGCCAAAAGTGGGCGATGCGAGCGGCTTCTTCCATGGAGAAGAGCAACGTATCCAACATGGGATTCAGAGCGCCAAAGAGAGCGGTGTGCGGCAACAACTATCTGACTCCGCTGCGGAAGGTGGCGATGTTAGACTAGGTGGGACAGCCCGCGTGGAAACCAACTCCGACGCCGGCGGCTTCGAACAACACACCGGAAATTATTCCGTTGATCCCTCGGCAACATCCCGTCACGCCTCATCGTCCCGCAACCTCACACCCGCGCAGACGTCGCCACCCACTGATGGTGCCGCTCCACCATCCCACGTCCGGATGGAAGACTTACCGTCGCCATCAACCATAGTGGATACTATATTGCCACACTCAGTTTCGCCCCCAACATCGGACACGATGCTATCTCCTGTGTCTACTCGAGTGTCTTCAAGGCAGGAACTTGTTCATCTAACAAGGCGTGTCGCCCGTGACTGGTGGACGAAGGAGATCGCGGTGGCCGAGGAGTATTTGGATATGAGAGACGATCTGATTTTGCGTGGAGAGTGGACAGGAAATTTCTATGGTCGGCCGAGAATGACAGAGGTGATGAATGAGTTGCTTAACCTGGAGAGAGTATTGGTTCGAGGTACTGAGGGACGGGTCTGATATAAATTAAAGGATATGCAGAGAGTGCCTACTTGCTGCTCATGGTGGCAAAGGCCAACCGATTTGTCTGGCTCTGTACCGTTCAGATGCCCTTTAGATTCTTAGGTACTTATATAGATTAAGACCTCAGGATACAGTTTAGTTTATATGTTGTGTGTGAGAACATAAATGGGCTCTCATTTCATCAACACTCGAAGTGCCTGCACCATTTGACGCCTAGCATTGTTTAATGTACACCCAATCGTCGTGTTTCCTGTGCTCAGTGGCGCTTATGGAGGTCGTGCAGTCAGCTTATACCAAGGCATGCATGCATTCATATCATGAGCGCTATTAGGGAGTGTATATATTCTCTATCGGCCTCTATTAAGATAACCCGGAAGACGGCAGACACATACATATAGTCAACAGAAGCCAGGCCCGGGGCAATATGAAGTCTTTCTCTTGAATAGGTGTCTGCAGCTAAGGGGCTCCTGAATCATAGTTCGCATTGGCAATGTTTGACCAATGATCCGGAATGCCGGCCGGCGGCAGGAAAATGGGGAAAAGCAGGATCTAAAGAGCGAATAGAGCAGAATCATTGAAACAGGGAAGAGAAGGCAATACAAAAATGAGCGAGACAAAAGCAGAAAAGTCAAACCAGAGAATTAAAGGAAAGCATTTCCGGAAATATAAGATACCACAGCATAGAAGGACGGCCGGTTTGCCGCAATGCCGTGGTTCGTTCTTGAGAAATTCCAGACCTAAACTTGCCAGAAGGCTGTTCTATTTGACACGCTTGGATCCTCCCCGGTTGGCGTCAGAAACCGAGACTCGCTTTCCTCCACGTTTCGCAGGGCTTGGACTGGCAGAGCCAGGAGCAGGTGCCGGAGTTGAGGCTGATCCTGGTCCTGGAGGGGGAGGCCCGCCTCCCTGGCCCGATCCAGGGCGCTGCTCAAATCCAGATGCGCTTCGTGGGCTGAAGGCACGGAGGCGGGTCAGCAGGGACCGGAACTTGGCCAGATACGATGCCGGAGCGGTATTGGCCTCAATCTTGGCGAGGACTGCCTCCAGAACTCCGACATGTGCGGCTGCGGCCTCCGGGATCACATTGAGCATATTGATCGCAAAGTCGTTGTCACGCTCGCCAATGAGGCGCAAGTACAAGTTGCGATCACGACGCATTGGTCCGAGGTGGGCGTCACGGTTTCGGTCGGCCACGGCGACAAGCATGCGCACCAGGAGCACAGCAGCCGCACCCCGCTCGGCCGTGGTCATAGGAGTCTCACGAGAAGCAGACGCAACACGTATACTGTCCAGCATTCCAGTGATATGGCCGGCCGCCCATGCAACGTTACTGGGACCTTCAGCCCGAGAAAAGCTCAGGGGATCACGACTGTAGGCGTCCAAATCACGCAGAATACTGTCCAGGCGCTGAGTGAGCTTGCGGAAGCGGTTGTAAACAGGGTCGGTAGCCTGTGAGCTCAGCTCCGCAAACTGTTGGAAGAAATCGCTGCTGGCAAGCAGCATTCCGAACACAGTGTATGTCAGGTCGCCGCGCTTAACCAGAGTTCTGCGCCGAGGGCGGCCACCTCCACGACCACCGCTACCAGCTCCAGCCACAACGCTATTGGAGGGATCAATAAAGTGTCTGGCAGCAACGGCAAGATCTGGGCGGAACTCTTCCGGATCTTCTTCCAAGATTGCAGCGAGAAGTTCGCGTGCTTCATGGTACCGGACCACGTCGTTAAGATCGGAAGAAGAAAACTCAGAGGATGACCGGCGCAATGGGGGCCTAGTGCCTGAGGCCGATGAGGGTGATGGCTCAGCTGGTTCTGAAGCTTCGGTTGTTGGAGCGAACTTCCAGGACGGGCTGAAGTCTGCGCAATGGAGACTCTTGGCAACAATGTTCAGATGGCAGGAGGCAATTTTCTGGAAAGGATGTCCAATCTCATAAGCATGGCCATGCGAAGTGAGAGTCAGTGGCTGCCGCTGGTCGTGGGAGTACATGGTTGTCTTTGCTATCTGATCCATAAGCCAGATGATATGGGAGCATGGACGGCCATCTGCACCAGCGACACAGGAGCAACGAGGAGTAGGGAAATTAGTAGAGCCATGTCTCCCAATGCGAATAGACACAGGGGCGAGCTCAGTCATCTGAAAGGCATATATGTCGTCCTTCAGACGGCAGAACTGTACAGTCAAGCGTGGAGGCTCCTTGAAGGTCTCACGGACAGTGGCCTGTACAGCAGAAGACAGATTATCCACCCGGTATATGAGCTTCGTGGGAGACACTACCAGAGAGGACGAGGACGAAGACGAGCCCTCTTCATCAGAGGTTTCGTCGTCATCATCGTCACTACCGGTCCCTGGGTATGCACGAGGTGGCTCCATGTCTGACAAGGTAAGTCTGACAAAGCGAGAAGAAACGGGAGAGTCGGACATTTATGTGTCGACAACAGTCAAAACTGGACGAAGCAGCAAAGTTGTGAGCTGAGAGAAAAATATGAGATAGGTGTTGATGGGAAGAGCCAAGAGGATCCTCTATGGAACCCCAGGGTGATGAATTTTGTTTGTGGTTTTCCGGTTTTTGGGGGTTTTGATAGTATATGTTTCAGGGGAAGAGCGAGTTCTCAGAATACACTCTAGAAAGGCGAAAGGACAAGGTGATTAGGGAAAGCAATTATCTTATAATTGACGGGGATATGATCGTAAAGGGGGACACTCAATCTGGGTAGGTGATATAACAAGGGCAGTTGCGAGAGAAAGGGGCAAACAGAGCACAGAGCGCACACAAAAACGAAAGACTGGAAAGTGTCTGCTAAGACGGAGACACATGGGAAGGGGAGAAGAGAAAGGATCGTGAGAACAATTATGAAAGGACCAGTTAGAATATCCAGAGGACATGGAATATTTATAGAAAAGCAGTGTGTGGGAGCTGAACGGGTCTTCCGGCCTCTCATGGCAGTCGTCAGGGCCAAGCCCGACAGAGAATCGAAGATCCGAAAATGTCAAAAGACAAAGGAAGAGTTCCCAGTGGATTGCTGCCCATACTCGGCACAGAAGCACGGCCCCCTCCCCGGCCATGGCTACCCAAGGCCCTAATGAAGGTAATTCGCTCTCAATGGCGGAGTGGCAGCCTGATCTTCTGTTCGGGAGGGCATGTAGGGCGTGCGAGAGATCCCCGGTGTTGGCCAGTACCAAGAAGATCTGTATCCGTGGAGGATATGGCCCCATAGGAGAAGTCCGACAGTTCAGTTAGCAGAAGTCCTCGGCAGCCGTACGCGTTTGTGATCGGCTATGACTTGGGTAGTAGCCAACACTGCCGCACAAGGGGGGCATGTGTGGAGGGTCACAAGTCGGCTTTCCATCTTTACTGGAGACCCTAAGACTAAGGCGACCAGTTCTCAAGGCCGCTCGCATTAATGATATCGTTCTGCAGATTGTTACTAAGGCAAGAAAAGGGGGTATGAACACTGAATGCCTCGATATATGAAGCCGAGCGTGTCAAAATGGTACGGGGTGGGGGAAGGCGGGCCAGCTGGGTCCTGTCCATTATGTTCCAACGTTGTAGTTCTCCCACACTCAGTGACATGGGCAAAGGGTGTATATGGTAGGTCCAAATGCTTCGGCGCTCCTTTGATCTATCGATGTGGTTAGCAAAAGTCTACTCCAAAAAGGGGGGTGTGAGAAGTGAGGTATGAGCCAAAATACATGGCGTCTCATCGGCGGTTATTGGTAGGGACAAGCCATGATTGATTGTAACTGCAAAATTTTCGTCAGGCCGACTCCCTCAAGAGGGAAGCAGTGGCATTAGAAATACAATATATAAATTAGAATGGAATTCATGATCCCGGGGGCGTACGTGGTGGGTGGATTTGGTTGAGTACGGAAATCTGAAAAGGAGGCTGTCGGACGTTGCAATAGCGCAAACGCGCGTGTAAGTGGTATCTTCCCACCACTGAGTCGATTGGAATTTGGACAGAACACTTGACCGGCCAGTGGAGAACAAGCTTATGTCACCCGCCTAAGTCTCGGGTGTGCCACATGTAAGTTGGGGACTCCGTGGCGGGCAGTGGCGGTGCAACGGAGATCGTACCCACTATTTCCCATTTCACCGGGGCCATCTACGGGCATCATCAATCAGCCTTTTTCAACTTCCAATTATTCTGACCTCCTGTCTCCTGCCGCCTCCTGCCTGGCGATTCCGACTGTGCCGCAAAGTCCAGACTCGCTTTCTTCCTCTCCAACCTCGATAATCGGTCGAAGGATGCCTATTTGCTCCTCACAAGCCTCAGTTCAGTGAGGCAACTCGTCATTGTCATATAAGGTCGCTGTTCTGCCCGCATCCGACCGTTTCTGCGGCCGTAAAACCCACCAGACAAGGGGAAAAAATTGCTCTTCTCCCGTTCCAACCGCAGGTTCCGTGTCTTTTTACCCTCCCACTCTCTTACAAATTCTTCTCCTTTTGGGTCTCGTTTCGTATGGCTTCTTGCTAGGCTCTCTGGGCTCCAGCAGCTTTCTTCGTTTTGTTCTCTTGAAGTTCTATGACTCTGAATGCCCACCTCCAATATCTCCATGCCAGCAGCATAGCCAACTCCAAACACCACCGCCTCTGTATGCTAGACCCTTTTTCCTTCTCTCCGTATATCTAGCCTCATTATGCAAGTTTTCTTGCCCAGTGCATTGGGGCTTTATTTCAGCGCTTTCCCTCCGTGGGCCTGCCCGTTCAAGATTTACTACGCATTCAAACTTCACCTCGTCGCCCACTACCTACTTGCTGTGCCGACTGCAGATCAGCCAGCAGTCGCTCCATCGATCATTAATCCCGAAAATTTTCTCTATATAACTGTTTGATGATCCGTCTGCCCGTCTGTTGGTCTGATATCTCTTCTCCTTTTTGGTTAGGCTCCAACCTCTCCACCGTTTATATCTCCTGTTCCCACACCCGTTACCGTTGATTGACACAGCCCAGATGCGGCCGTTCTGGAGACCGCACATTTATTTATTATATTTTATTTTGGCATTCTCACATCGGCCAATTTTCTGACCCTACCATCTGTGGCCCTGTCCTTTTGAATGTCCATTTCATGGGATATCCGCGTCCCCCCCTGCCTTGGGCTTCTCCTTCTTCCCCCCCTTGCCGCTTCTTCTTCGTTCCCATCATCGCCCTGTGTTTCGTTTCGTTATGTCTCGTCTGGAGTCCAAAACATGGGTAGCTTTTCGGTTGGCCGGTAGAAAACAAATGGAAGGCATACAGAAGCTGCTCTGGGCGAAATCCATTTCCCATACATAATGTCCTCGGAATCGTCAAGCCTAAAGAATTGTCCGCGGCCGGTCAAATTTAACCCTCTTCATTTTGTCTAACCTCACACTTAATAGGACACTTCGGTCTTGGTTTCCCATGGGTCTGCATATTTTGGAACGGTCATTGCAAATGCAAACATCTTCGTCGACACGCAGAGGCCCAATGTCACTTGATTTCCCCTCGCACTCCGCCAGGGAGCAGTTAGGTTTCAACTCTTCTGTTGGATTCTTATCTTTTCTTCGGTATGGTGTGCCCCCATTTCGAGTCAAGCTATGGCCACTGAGAATATCCCTGATCCCTGGTCGATGCCTCTTCCGTCTCCGAACTTTCCTCTATCATGGAAAGATGTTCTCCAAATATCCCGTCTAGACGACCCTGGATCTTCTTGCCACAGATATTCTGGATCCAATCCATGTCGAAGGTTCTAGTCGGCACTCTGATCTTGGGCAGTTATCTAAGCGCCCATCAACTTGGTAGAATGGAATGTGTCCTTTCATGTCTGCTTGCTCTGCTTTCATGGTATCATTCATGCATCCAAGTCGGCCATTTCCACTTCCCGAGGTGTCCTGCATGTCCTTTGAGTCACCTGAGAGTGGCCTAGGCAGCCAGGAGATACTTGACCTAACACCCCCACCTGGAAATGGACAAGTAATCACGCGCCATTGTCGGTGGTTTCCGGACCATGTTGGTCATATCTCGCTTCTGACTGCTTCGCTGGTATCGCTTGTGGGTGTATTTCAATGATCCCGTCCCGTGTGTGGAAGTAGTGCTTGTCCTGTCTGGCTCCTGCGCCTTGTTGGGGGTGGAGATAGCTCTCTTTTTTTGGGTACCGGTCGCCAGAATGGGCCATGCAGCTGTTCCAGACTACTTCTACTACTTCAGGCAAAAGAATGCCTCGCGAGGCACTATGTCTAGTACATACATACCTCCCGAACACGGCCAGATGTTCCCTTGTGCAAGAAGGCTCCTATGTCCTTTCTTCCGCCACTCCGTCCTGCCCCCTTGACTTAATGCTCCTTGCATAAGACACTCTTTGCTCCTATCTATTCATCCATAGGTTTGGCTCCAAGACTATCAGCGCAGACAGCATGTTCTCCCACAGCTTCTTTCTATCTCCCTCCTGTTTGCCTCTGGTCCCCCCACACCCCCTTCCACTCGCTAGTCCATTCATGTATGGTCGGCGTTCAACAGCACGCACACATACAGGTGCGGCATGTATGGTACCCAGTAGCCATGCCTAGTGCATCCTCGAGTATCCGCCCGCCTGGTGCTATTGGTTTCCGACAGCATGGTAACGGCCTATCCATAATGACATCAGGAAGGAGTAATTTGCCATTTCCTTCCCCATCGATGCGCACACAGCCCCATCACGACTTAGAATTGTAACTGCTTTTACCGTGCATCCTACAGATACACCATGCTGGTCTGACCGGGATCGTTGCCTCTGGGCCTTTTCCTATCATCGGTACTATATCAACATTTCCCCATAATGTGATGCTTTCGTGAATTGCAATCATTCTGTATGAACTTGTCAGGTTCGGCAAAGCACCCAGATCCTAGGTAGTTTGGTTTTACTTTACATGATCTACACCATATGTCCTTCAGTCGCAACTTTCTATGAGCGCCTATAGGGATGAGGTCCTCACATTTAGATTCCCAGGCTATAAATACTATTTGGTCTGATACCGCCCCCGAAAGAGGCCGTCACCTTTTGTCATCATGTTGTACGCAGTCGCTCGAGTCAGAGAACAAAAGTGCGTGCGCACAAGAAGTTCATGCGTGGTATGTATATAGTGATACTACTATTATCCACAACTTTGATAATGTGGCCTGGTATCCATCGTCAGTAGCCGGGAATGTCCCAGTGCCCTCTCCCCTCTCGTATGAGTGTTATATACTATGTAGTCGCTGAAGTCAGTTTTGAAAATGTCAGTTAGCATTAGGGTTAGCATTTGCGCTTAGCGCGCCTTAGGGTACTTGGCGTTTATTGCGTTTGTTTTTTGGCGCTAAGGTTGCCCTAGGCAACTACTGGGTCGAAAACATAACTGAAATTGAGAGAGACCTGCAACCACTTAACTGCAAAACTTAGAGATGCTTTTACCAGTTCTTCCCAGTCTACGACTCTATGTACGGAAAGCTCCGCGTTTACATTTTCATTTCGTCGACCCCGAACACCCCGTTATCTATCCTGAATTTATCCCCTCACAGTCTCTCCGGTGTGGGAGTTGATAATCAAGTTTGTTTTCTTAAGAAGCTACACGAAGGAGGCATCTTCGCCAGTCTCTCATACGAGCACAGTGCATTCCCCTTCAGATTTTTGGTATGGCAGGAATGCAAATTCTTCAACAATTTTTCTTCTTCCTCTCAGTTCTAACCACTTTCCAATTCGCCTTAATATAGAAAGAAGTACTCGGTTAAAAAAACAAACTGAGACTCTCGCATTTCCTACTACCATGGCCGGGTTTAGGTCAACACCCAAAGGGTATTCCTTTGGTAAACACAAGCGTCAGCCCTCGGACCTCCCTCTTTACGACACATCCTCCCGAGAAACGCGGTCTTCCAGCGAAGACTACGGATATGACGATGACGGCGTCGACACAGACTATTCGGCCTCTTCAGAGAGCAGCTCGGCAAGGCGGCCTGAAAAGATGCGTCGAGCTTTACACTTCAAAGAAAGTTTCCAGGCCAGGCCAGCATCTAGTCCTATCTTTCACCGCCTCGGCCTCGCTATTCGAAGGGTCATCCGAAGGAATCCATTTCGAATGCCAAATCGTTTGTCGAGATATCTGTGCCTAGGAATATTTAGCACAGTTGTTGTTATGGTCATGACCCTAGCTCGTGCTAGCCACCTAGAAAACGAAAGACTTGAACTCTACCAGGCAAACCGCCCACCACCACCTCGTGAATGGGAAGCGTTTCCTTTGCTTCCCAGATACTACGGAGGACTGCGTATGCTAAGTCCGTCAGATCATACACCAGATTATCCGCCAAGATCAGTCATTACGAGTAAGGTGGATGAAGCGTTAAACTCTTCCAATGAAGGTGGTGTCACGCCACTTGACCGAGAATCTGCGACCATCCCCCGAAGTCGTTCGTTTGTCCGAGATCACCCTGGGTCCGTGTTTGCCAATTCACAAGAGGACTCCCACCCCTGCTTTCTGGATGCTGCCAACACAATCCGGATTCCAGACGTTCGCTACTACAACGGACTCCCACAAGGTTTCCCTAATCCGGTGATTGGCGGGTATGAAGCCCTGTCGTTGCCGGGAGATGTCTGTATGGATCGATACAGTCGGTATGGTCCATATGGCATGGGATATTCCATTCGAAAAGGAGGCACAGGTACAGGGGAGCGCGGGCATCGCGATGGAGCCGAAGATGTGTGGAAAGATACCCCGATGGTTGACTTTAATGGCGTTGACTGGGCAGATGCTCAACGACGATGCTTCAAATCCAATGCGAAGCGATATGCACCCATTCCTGCGAGAGTTCCACGACCATACGAGTTCTTTGTTGACGATGATGGATCGTCCCCTACACCAAACACGCCAAGAGAGGTGTCCGAGACCGTTCCCGAATCGCCAGCCAGTTCGGATGAGTCCACCCCCTCCAAGTTGATTGCCAGAACCGCCTTTGTTCTGAGAGCATGGGATGGATTCCCGTGGCGTGCAGACGATATCATGGCTGTCCGGGCTTTGATCAGTGAACTCTCGCTGGCCTCGGGCGGGCGATACGATGTTCACATTCTCGTTCAAATTAAAGACGATTCACGATACCCGATCTTTGCAGACCCCGAGATCTATGCTGAAAGACTCAGAGCGACTGTCCCAGAAGAATTTCGTGGTCTATGTACTCTTTGGACAGAGACGCAGATGCTAGCAACCTACCAAGGTATCTTTGACACATTTGCACGGGGGCCAGATCTCCCTATTCACGGATCTTACCGGGGCTTGCAGATGGCAATGCAGTATTTCGCAACGCGGCATCCTGAGTATGAGTATTTCTGGCACTGGGAGATGGATGGTCGGTATACTGGTCATTGGTACGACTTTCTGTCTAAGGTTGAAAGTTGGGCTCGAGAACAGCCCAGGAAGGGTATCTGGGAGCGTAGCTCCAGATTTTATATACCTAGTGTTCACGGTTCTTGGGAAGACTTTCGGCAAATATCTCGCATCCAGTCTGAAATTGGGTTATCCAGTACTCCCATATCGAACACCAGGGTCAATTTCAACGCAGCACACAGTCCGGTTGTCAAAAGGAACAGCCTTGTTACCAAAGAAGATGTTCCCATCGCCCCTCGGCTTTTGCCAGCCTCGAAAGAGAAGACCATTTGGGGGCCCCATCGTCCGGAGAGTCTATCAGATCAATTCGATGCTGATAGAGACCCCGTACCTCCGACAGCCATTGAAGACGATAAGAATTCTTGGGGTGTCGGGGAGGAAGCTGACCTGATCACCTTCAACCCCATCTTTGATCCTGTGGGAACAACATGGCTCCTCGCCGACGATATCACCGGATACAACTCCAGCGCCGATCCGGTGCCACGCCGAGCGCATATGATAGTCGGATCGCGAATGTCTCGTCGACTTCTGATGCAAATGCACCGCGAGACAACCCACCGCAAGCACTTCGCCTTTGCTGAGATGTGGCCAGCCACGACGGCCCTGCATCACGGGCATAAGGCTGTGTACGCACCTCACCCGGCATTTGCTGCGCGCGCATGGCCGTCGCAGCGCCTTGCTGAAGTTCTCAATGGTGGCCGCAACGGCGCGAGCGGTGGCGCACGCACTAGTGTGTTCGGCGATGGCGAGCACAACATGCACGGTACATCGTGGTTCTACCGGTCAGACTTTGCCCCTGCACTCTACCGCGCCTGGATGGGCATGCGCGCCGACGCTGGGGTCGATGGACTTGGCGACCGTGTAGGTGGAGAGGAGTTTGAGCTCCGGGCACTGGTTGGAGAAGTCTCTGCGTCTCAGGCTGTCCGCGGCGGCGAGGGCCGAATGTGTCTCCCGCCTATGCTTCTACATCCGG
Source organism: Knoxdaviesia proteae (assembly GCA_001510565.1). Taxonomy (NCBI): domain Eukaryota; kingdom Fungi; phylum Ascomycota; class Sordariomycetes; order Microascales; family Gondwanamycetaceae; genus Knoxdaviesia; species Knoxdaviesia proteae. The sequence goes on along the minus strand of LNGL01000012.1, from coordinate 105,576 downwards.
TACGAGATGTGGACCTACCAATTGAGGCACCAGCTCAGTCTAAGGGGGGGCAGGGGGGGTTTGATCCGGCTGCGTAAAGTCTGATTATAGCATGCATGAAACGTTTTGGTGTTTTTTTTTTCGCGTAGACATTGTTGCCTGTACTGAATTGATCTTTGAGGCTTAGGGTTAGGAGTTGGGTTTCTGGAGGAATCAATCAAAATGCTTTTCTTTTCCTGGCATTTGCTCCACATAACACTATTGTGATATGACTTCGTGTAACTTTCTCCCATCTCGTAAAAAAGTCGGTACGTAGAAGTGGTTAGCTGGTGATGAATATCTTCAGGATGGAGCGAGGAGTACACTAAAGGCTACGATTCACATCAGTAGGTACGCTAGAACGATCATCGCGTCTAAAGTTAAATAACATGTTTATAACCGCAAGTTTCATTCAATTTTACATTGACATACATATCCCAGCGTCGTATCTGAGAAGCCGTCTTCATTTGTACATAGACCTGAGAGTACGTACTAGTGCCAGGGCCAAAAAGAGAATATAGAGAAAAAATTAGTAGGGAAAGGAATTGATTCGTAGGGTACCAGCGGATGTCTCCAGTGTAAGAAAAAAAAGACGTGCAGAAAAAAAACGGCATCGATATCATTAGTTCGTAAAGAACTCATGATGCCCTTACGACGAGTATACCAGCAAAGAAGTCCGGTTTATTCGAAGTAACGACACAAAATATAGGAGACAGGGTGTAAGAGGAGGCTTAAATCGGGGGACGGCCGAGAACTAGAGTAGCTAAACAACGCGCTTGACCTCGAAGAAACGGCGAAGCCACCAGACCTGGAAAAGAGACTCTCCAATGACCACCGTAATGACAAACAGGTTCCACCACTTGACTCGGGCGTTGGTGCTCTCGGCGGTGTTGCGGTGGGTTCGCTCGCGGAAGACGATGTAGCTCTGCTCGTCCTTGACCTGGACGAGAAGTTCGGACAGTTTGCGGACTGATAGGATGCAAATTTACTCGTTAGTCAAAGGGAGAGAGATGCATATATCATTTCGAGAAGCCTTGTTATTCTCACCTTCTGACTCCAACGGGTCCGCCTCAACATCAGCTTCGCTGACATAGACGATTCCATGCACATTGAATGATACCGACTTGGTGTTGGCGCCCCAGTGCTCATTGCTAAAGCAATAGGTGAACTTGCCATCGTGTTTCGAGGTAAAGGTGAAGTCGCCGTTGGAAGTTCCCTTCTGGAACGTTTCGTATTGACCAGTCGGACTTGTGATCTATTGGTAGAGGAGAGAGAACCATTAGCCAGTGTTCCAACACCACATGCGCTGCAGAAGCTGCAAAGGCTCGGCATCAAGTATATAGAGGAGGGGGGGGAGTTCACTTACCCAAAAGTCAATCTCCAGATTGCCTGCTCCTCCAAACTCACGGTCCCCAACTTGATATGACACGGTCATCTTGTCATCTTTGCGCAAGTTCTCGAAAAAGCATTCGCGACCGTGGGCAGGAAGAACGATGTTGTGGGCGCTGGCAACGCTCACGAGGACTGATGCTACCGCGAGCAATCGCGAAAAGGTTATGGAAACCATGATGGCTGATAATTGTATTCGTATTGGGCCGCACGGTTCTGGGCAGTTTCCAATGCGAACGAGGTGGTGGAAGACACAACGGGCAAACACAGGATCGAGTACGTTGGGAATGCAGCCGTTCGTGCACAGTTCTTTCTTTGTTCCTGGCCAACGAAGAATTCCAGTTGGAAGAGACAGGGATGAGCCGGGGGAGAATAACCGCGATCGAATGGAGAGGTAGTAGTGCAGTTTAGATGGAATTCCAAGTTCGCGACTTTTGGAAACGAAAGGGGGTGTTCACGGGGAACTTGGCAGATAGACGCGGTGCGTTTTCAGTTGGTGATGTTCCGTCGCATTGGATGCGCGCAGTCAGGAGTGAGATTGTGCGAAGGAGACAAAGTGTGTGGGTGTTCACTGTTCAGGAGAACAAGCGGCTGCACATGCAATAATCTCGCTCTACCTGGCAAAGTGTAGTGTACTCGTACATTGTGCAGCTAACCAGCACCAGAAACGTTGCACTCATCGATTTCAACGAATAAGCAATGGCCACCGTGGAGTTTTTTCTTTTCCGCTCGACGTGGCCAGAACGGCTTAGGGTGTCTCAGGGGCGGCTCTGTCGGTTTCCTTGGTGCTGTGGGAAAATCCGATGTTTTGCCATATGGACCCTCGTTAAGGGTACCTGGTCATGACTTGGTTTTGATTGTGTTCCATACTGAAAAGCATGTATAGTTCATGTTTCTCCTTTGCCCTTCTAAAGCTTTCAAAGTCTTCTCGAGACCCACGAAATCTCCAAGCCTGGGCCTCAGGGCCCCCGAAGGCTTGTGGTTAATCAGTCTGGTGCATGCTGGCTTCTCTTTTTCCCCTTCCTGATCGTGTATCCTAGCCCCGTTGGTATACTCAATAGGGACGCATTAGGTAAGCATATCTAATTCGCCGCCCAGTTCTCTCCCTTCTCCCCCAAATAAAAGCAAAAAAATAAAGCCACAACCACCAGGCCATCCACCAAGAACAAACTTCCCCCATCAACCCCTCTAACTCCCCATCTACACCGACTATCACGGCCACGTCCTCTCCCATCACGAGATAAGAAAACCGAGCCGCAATCGCTGTATCCTCTTTCCATTCATCTATTTACAAGTGAGTTTATGTCCCTTCGACCATTCATGCTTATTGAGAACGCCTTATCCACCCGGATTTCCCCCCAGCCTGCCAACTTGTCTCCCCATACGTCCTGTTTTCCAGACCACCTCTCCTGCGTTGTCGTCATTGGGAGAGTTGGTTTCTCCCTATCACCCAGAATTTTCATCGTCAACGTCCTCGTACCAGATAGTCAGGAGATCTCTACCAGAGCTCCTTTCTATCAGGGACTCTGTCACATCACGCCCTATCATTTCTCTCATCCCCCATTTCCTCCTTTGCCCTAATCCTGCGCCTTGTGTGGCTGGTCAACACTGCTGCCTGTGTCAGTGTGTCCCATGTGCATTTTCACTCTCAAGCATAGGCACCGATTTCCTGTAAGGAAATGCCAGTCGTCATTGACAGCTGTCCTCAATTGTTATTCAATATTTAAGACTACGCTTCCTGAATTCACACCGTCATTTTCTTGAACCTTCAATTCTCCTTTTCTTATCTGCATGTAATCAATCTGATCCCCCATACCGTTCGTTGCTAACCGGATATCTCTCTCTTGTCTGTTCAACCAGGTAGCGCCGAATACCAGCGTTCACTCCCAGCCACTACAAAAAACCTCTTTTTCTTTAACGAAAAACCCCCCCAAAATACCGCCAAGATGGGTATGGCATTTTCGAAGTTGTTTGATAAGCTGTGGGGAAAGAAGGAGATGAGAATCTTGATGGTCGGTCTTGATGCTGCCGGAAAGACCACCATTCTGTACAAGCTGAAGCTTGGTGAAATTGTCACCACCATTCCCACCATTGGTATGCATATGTCCCTTTGCCCCTTTGTGACTTTGGACACCAAAAGTTGCAATTGACTGCACCTTTATCGGGATGGAGTTGTTCGCCACAAGCCGGAACGTGTCACACCAACTCGACCGATGCCAGATATTGCAAACGTTGGCGACACCCCGATCGGGACCGCCAATACCACACTTGTCTCCGAATGGTAGTGCTTATCGTCCCTAATATTACAGGCTTCAATGTCGAAACCGTCGAATACAAGAACATCCAGTTCACCGTGTGGGATGTCGGTGGTCAGGACAAGATCCGCCCTCTGTGGAGACATTACTTCCAGAACACCCAGGGTATCATTTTCGTCGTCGACAGCAATGATCGCGACCGTATTGTCGAGGCTCGTGAGGAACTTCAGCGCATGCTGAACGAGGACGAGCTCCGCGATGCCATTCTCCTGGTGTTTGCCAACAAGCAGGATCTGCCGGTATGTTTTCCTTCTCCCAGTAGCTTCCCGGTACCCCTGAACTTTAACTCCGCTTTTCGCCGGCGGCCGTCGACCGTGTCAAGGCGGTGGAAAGAACGCCATCACTTTTGTCTCACGTTTAAAATTCCAGCTACTAACCATGACACCCCTGTTTTTCTCGTTTCTTTCCATTTTAGAATGCCATGAACGCTGCGGAGATCACAGACAAGCTCGGCCTCCACAGCCTGAGACAACGCGCCTGGGTACGCATCCCTTCCTTTATTCAAGAACATGCTTCTAGACGAGACCCGCCTAGATCAAGGAGTTTCGGGCAGACCCTCATTCTGCTTCGAAGTTGTCAATTCTCTGCTAACAAAGACATTTTCCTTTCAAACAGTACATCCAGTCTACTTGCGCCACCTCTGGTGATGGCCTGTACGAGGGTCTTGAGTGGCTTGCCACCACTCTCCGCAAGGCTGGTCACCAGTAAATATGGTGTATAAGCAAACGCGACCGCGCTAATATTTCCGAGCTTTTGACATTGACAATACCACTCGCCTCCTTCTTACCTCTCAATCTTTTTCGTGCTTCTGGTTTCGGTTGTAAATTGCAAAGTTAATCGGTGAAAGGCAATCGAATAGTCCATAAAATCGCATTTTCCCTGTTGTTTACATAATGCTATATCTCAAGTTTTTTTTCTCCTGCTGTCCTGCTCTCTCGCTTTCTTTCTCTCCGTCTTCCCCACTGGTCCTCTCCCTCCCCGCAACATTGCAATCGTTCCTAAACCACGGTGTGTCCATCCAGTGATATATTACTGGTTGCATTTTCCTGCTTCGTCTTGTTTGCTCTTGTCGGGGCTGGAAGATTATATTCCGAGTCGATGCTGGGCGTCTGCGCCTGCCACATTTGCTGTCGAAATATCAATGCATTGTGCACGTTTGCTCTGGGGCTCGGGTATGTCTCTCCCCCGTTCCTTTGCCCTATCCCGTCTCGTGTTTTCTCGGAAGACAGGCCATCGTGTGGAGTACGCCTGTCTACTGAATGTTGCCAGTGCCCATCTTTCCCTTCTCGTATGCCTAATGCTCTGCTAAAGGGCATCAGAAATTTCGGAGGACTATCACACCGCAGAAGATGTAGGCGATCAATTTCTCTTCTTGTTTAGTGCTGTTAAACCATTTTTTGGTTTCGTTTCGGACCTCCCTCGCTTTTATATTTCGGTTGTTGGATGGCGGCATGGGATAAGGTACGGGCAACCTAAGGGAGTATGTCTTTTTTGTTTCTTTAGTTTCTCTCTCCGCGAATCTTTAATCTCTCCATCTCTATGAATTGAGGTCACGCCTCGTCTTATATTGTATATCTCATCTCTACGGAAGTAACCCTGCAAACTAATTTCTCATAGCTTGGAGGCTTTTGCGCCAGAACTAGAGCCATATATGGGGGATCATGAGTCGCTAACAGATAGCTAGATGATACATGTGTAGACAGGTTGCAGCTGCATATGTCGTTATGTTTACGTGGATACGCTTTGTCCAAGCGGGTGCTATTCCATGTTCGGTTTCGATCATCGGAGTTAGCTAGACGGAGTTTATAAATTCTGTTGAGAGACCCCGACTAGATGACAGATTTCAAATGATTCACGGTAAATAGCAGCAAAACGTCAAGATCTCGGTATATGCACTAAGTTCCTATCAAGGAATACATCGCTCATGTGGTGTTGTTGGAATGTTCATGGAGCTTGAAAAAAAAGCTGGCAACTCCGTGTCTACAGATGGTAAACATAGAGAAGTAGATAGAATATAGCTAGCCCATGGCAATGGCCATAGGGAACGAGAGGGACAAAAAAAAAAACGTCCGTCCCAGGGACACAGAAAAACAAGAGCACGCCATGCTAAATCATGAAAGGGGTGCCAAATACCCAATTTGCGTCACCGGGGCACGAATCATCAGAATGAATAAGCAAAACAGGAAGGGGGGAAGAAGAGAGAAAGGAAGTGGAATCCAGGATTGAATGCGTTGTTATCTCCATATTGTCAAGCACGCAGGGAGATAGAGAACCGCAAAAACCTTGTTGGGCAGCGGCGCCGAGTCCCGAGATGGCACAGCTCAGGGAAGCCGGAAGGAGACAATCAAAAGTTAATCAGAGATGAAGTTATGGGCTCCAAGTGAGGATCGAGAGCTTCGTGGAAACATGTGGCTGCCGAAGAGCCGGATGACAGACGTCCCCTCAAAGCTAGACAGGCTTTGGCAGTTCAAGATGCAATGTGAATCAGTCGTGGCGCAGAGCCTGAGAGTTTTGGTCCAACTCGCGCGATCGGAGAGCATCTGCGCTAGCTTCCTTGAGAGTATGTCCATGTGTCATCTTTTTCTGGGCGTTCAGCTGTGATCCAAGCTTGCCAACAGGCTTGGATGTGTGATCTGCGCGCTTCTGTAGATGTTGTTAGCATGAATTAGTTAGTTTGAAGATTCGGGAGGGAATAAAGGCATATCGAAAGGGACAAGAATAGAAGATAGAAGAGATAGAAATAGAAATGTTCATACAGCGGCTGCCTCGGCGGCTTTGGCGCGCGCATCCCCCGGACTGCTATGAGCCGGCCCGCCTAGAGGCCGGGCTGGCTCGCGGACAGTCCTTCCGCCATTACCCACAACCTTAGCAGGAACAGGGGCACTTTTGGGCCCAGGGGCTGGGGCCGTTCCGAGTGGTCTGCCCGGACTGGCAAAGCTGTCCGGCTCGGCTTTACCACAAATGTTCCCCATGGTGGTTATCGGCGCAGTCGAAGCCACGGAAGTTACACCTGGAGATGACGGTATAGAAGTTGGGAGAGAACGAAGTTAGGAAGAACTGCTTGGTTTGGATATCAAAGAGAGCAAAGAATGGAAATATGCTTCTGAGTAGGTGTTCAAATAGAGCAAATCAAGGGGGCGGGGAAGGGGATAATGCGATCCCAGGTCTCCTATGAGAATTTCCAGAGAAAAGAGGACGATGTGACTGAAAAGATACAGGTAGGGAATTTCTGGATATATCTAACTAAGCATTTGCGTCAGGAGTTGGAGGGTGAACGTCACAAGTGAGGCTTGCTTTTTGCGATGGCCGTTATCGAGCTTGTTGGAATGGTATCGGCGCTTGCTCCATCAAGCGCATGATGCGCCGGTTTGCTGATTCATGTAAAGAAGGGAAAGAGGGGGGCTGGAAGTTAACGCACCCAAAGTGCTGAACACTACAATGGATTAGGGCAAGCAATCAAGAAGCAAAAGCAGGCAGAGGCTTATGGACAGCCTATACGTAGGCCGGAGTATGTCTGGACCAACTGCAAAGTCCAAGAAAAGGGAGGCTGGACTGGAGGATCAGCTTAGCAAAAACCCTAATTACGGTCATAACCCTACTTATATTGGATTTGCCTTTTCGTGGTGGGGCTGATTCAAATGCGAAATTTGATATCACTCTGAATACTGGTTAAAACTGAGATCGTCCAGGTTCCGAATTTAACCCTAAAAACTCGGATCAAAACCCGAACATTCTGAGCTGAAGAATGCTGCCACAACCTTTTGCACGCACAGTCTGTTAATAACTCTTTGTATTTCCTCACGACAAAACAACCCGCCTCAGGACGTTCGCAGACTTCGTTATCAATCTCGCCTAATAGGAGGAGGAAATGGAAGAAGGCGATAAGGAGAAGAAGATAGAGACAGAAAATTTTCTCTTCATTTCCTATCGACCCCAGTCTTCGCGATGTAGAGAGATCGAATGGCCTAAGAACAGCTACAAGCAATTTGACGACAGACGGTTAGGTAATGTGATACCGAAGAGCCGAGAGTAAGAAATTCGTTGAGGAGGGCGGAGAATGTTGCCGGTCCGTGGTGAGAGTGGGAGAAAGAAAATGCTTTGGATAAGTCAAGTGAAGAGAGACCTTTTGTTGCATGTCTCACAGTCGGCGCTTGCCAGCACGACAACTTTACCAACCTGGAAGAAGCCAAACGGGTTCTTGCGATACTTACTGGGATGTGTGGGATTAAGATATGCAAAGCTGACATAATACGAACTTTGACATATAAGCACGCAACTGGCCGGTGGTGATTGGCCCGAGCCTGACCCCGCCAGACCCGAAAAAGAAAGATCGACTTGTGATGCTGAGTCCATCAAGGTTCTCACACGTCTCTTACACGGGTCTGAAATTTGGGTCCTTTTTCCAGATTTCCTTCTCTCGTTCTGCAAGTTCTCTCGCTCGTCTTTTGCGCCGGTTTACTCAGTTTTCCATTATGTGGTAGCATCTGGAATGTAACGGGGGTAGCCAGATGCCTAGTTAGTTACGGATGTTTGTATTCTGCTCATGTCTGCTTATCCGCACTACAAACAAGTAGCCCACAACGCAGTTATATCCACTCCCACCACACAACTACGAGTCTTGGACGTGTTGACAACTTTTCCACACTCCCCTCATCTTCTGTCTCCTCTGTCTCTCTTGAATGGCTTTTCTTTTCCCGCTCCCCCTCCTGCTGTTTCCCCCATCTTGAAAATGAATGTCGAGAATGTTCGGGCCTTGACTATTGAGCCTGTCTTCGCCGTTATCCCAAGGCTCTTTCTTACAAGACCTCTTATCGATCGCCCATCCTCCATTTCCTCACTGCAGCTTGGTGCACGCCAAACATAATCCAGCGTGTGTTCGCCTTGAAAGAGGACACGAGAGACACTGCCGAGCGTGGGAAACCACTCTCATCCCCCAAAATATTTCCGGTCTTCTAGAAGAAACGGAACCGTTTGCCAGTGTATCACATGCAGTCTTGGTGTAGGTATCACATTCAGATACACACGCCTTATATACTGCATACGCCTTCGAATAGAAGTCCTATATATCTGCAGCATACCGGCAATTGTCACCCCAGTGTGAACAACCATATACGGCGGGTGTGTTTCAAACTCGGGGCTCTGTCACTCCTCCACAGGTTCCATTCTCCGACCTTGTCTCGTCCCGTCCCAAAGCCTGGCTCTGCTCTGCCATCCACCGCCACTCTGAATGTAGTGAGTCTTTCGTGGGTTGGTTAATTCTCCTCTGACACTCCCCACCGATGTTTGCCAAATTCCCTTCGATTATATTCCGTGCTTCTCGACTACAAGCGAAAGAATCTTCGAACAAGCTTCAGAAACATGGCTCACCCGAATGATCAGGACGGCAGTCCCATTGGCACTGATGCCAATCCCGTCTCTCAGTTTCAAGACACCCTGGACTTGACTCATTCATCTTCTTTTGAAGATGCCGCAATTTCTGCTCTACTCTTTCCAGATTCTAATACTTCCTTTTCCTACGCGCTGTCCTGTCAGGGCCCGACCTCTCCTGGTCCACCTTTTACATCTGCAGCATGCATGTCGGCTTCCGGTGGCTTCTTTCCACTCTCCCCTTCCCCTTCTCATTCTCTCCTACACACCATTACCTTTTCTGGTCAAGACTTGGCTTCCCATCCTCCAGACCGGACCACTGCCTCAAACCTGCCGTCTATATCTACCCCTCCCCTCCTGACTTTAGCCCCTTCTCAACTCTCTAAACTCCGTGACTCTTCTGGTCTTGCACCTGGTGTCTCCTCCAAATTTTCCGTATCTGCTGAATCTGCCTCCATACACCACCCCTCCCTTCGTACCGGCTCTTCTTCTCTTGGTACGGCTCCCTTCCCTCCTTCATCATCTTCATCCTCCATCGTCACCACCCCCTCCACTCCTTTGGCTTCGTCCCGTTCTACCAAGTCCATAACCACTGAGGACGGCACATGTTGCATCGCCTGTGCCTCACCCTGCGAGGACTTTTGTGCGCGCAACTGTGGTGAGGAAGGTGATGTAGACGTTTGTGATGACCCAGAGTGTGACGGAATGTCAGACGTCTGTTCCGATACCGACTGCAACGCAATCGTTGACTGCAATGACATCGAGTGTCAAACTCGTGTTGCTACAGATGCAGCTGTGGCACTTGCCTCCTTTGGCGAGCAAGCATCATCAGTTTTTGACTCCCCTTCCCTCCCCTCTAATCCGCAAGACCAGGACCAATGGAACCTATTCTGCTCACACCTCTCCAACTCCTTACACGACCCGGACACTCCTATGGGAAACGACCTACACAATACTGCACAAGACATTTATAGCGATCTTATTGCCTACCACGACGGTTCTCATCCTTCTGTCGAGCATGTACGGCCATGTGTGGTCGACAACCCACAGTACTGGCCAAATACCTGTCACTTACCTCGCCTTGATTTTGCAAGCTTGAATTCCATGATGCAAGACTCAAGCTTCACCGACTTCCCCCTAGAGGAGTGCGGTATATCTCTCTCTGACCCCAACCACGCCGTGCATCACTTCGAGAATGATCACCAGCTCTCGCTAAATGAGATCATGGGCACACCGCTTGCCAGTCTCCCTTGCTCCATGACTGGGTTGATGGCCACAAACACCTTGGATAGCCATCCAGCATGGCAAGATGTTCATGGCAACTTTTTCCCAGGTGCTGAGTCAAAATACCCGAGCAAGCCCTTACGACATCTCTCTAGTTATACCACATCGCCGTCGTCAATAGGCCCAGATACCCCAGCAACACGCGTTGATTGTTGCTCCACCTCCACTGTGAAACCACCGGGCTCTGTAGCTACTACTGAGTATCCCGGCGCAGGAGAAAACGACGGTGATCTCACCTGTTATTGGATGGACGATGGTGCTCACCAGTGCGGTATTGTACTTGAAAATGCAGAGCAACTCCATAACCACCTTCTTGACCATGCTAAGTCGACGTGTCGACAGGGCAATGAGTTCATATGTGCCTGGGCGTCTTGTCCCCGTCTTATCGAAAAGAAGGGATTTGGCCAACGAAGCAAGCTAGAGAGACATCTACAAACACATTCAGGATGTAAGATACCCCAGCCTTCTCTAGATAGCTTGCTCTTTCCGTTCTCTAACAAACATTTCGCTTCTACGAAACAGACAAGCCATATCTCTGCGACATTTGCCATGAACGTTTCTCTGCCAAACAGGCCCTTGAGCAGCATGTTCGAACCCACACCAATGATCGCCCTTTTGAGTGCAAGTATCCTGGTTGCGACAAGAAGTTCAAACAGCAGAGCTCACTCAGTAAGTCCTATGGTCTGATAGTCCTAGTAATAGCACAAACGAGGTTCTTTAATCTGGCTAACAACCCCGTCTCCTTTTCTCCACTCACCAGCGATGCATGAGCGTATCCATACCGGAGAGAAGCCCCTGGCGTGTCCTTTCCCTGGGTGCAATATGCGATTCAATGAGTCCTCCAATCTTGCAAAGCATCGGCGCACGCATAATCTGACAGGAATTCATCTGTGCCCAGAATGCGGCCGAGACTTCCACCGGCTGGACCAGCTTCGCCGGCATGCTGAACGTGTCCACCCCGGAATCCATCTCTCTCTTGGACTACAAAAGTCAAATTCGGGTGGCACTACTAGAGTTGGCAAGCCGTCGTCTCAACACGGCCGGACTCCGAGCTCTGTCAAAGGATATAATGATTGAAGTCCTAGAACTGTTTCACAACAGCCAGCCTCGCTCAAACTCTTCTTCTTGTCAATCCTGGTATCTACCGGGGGTTACACACGTTCAACGTTTTATAAAGGACATTGGAGTTTCTTGAATGTTTCTTGTCTTTCTCGTTTCTAAGTACGGCTCGTTTGTTTTCTGTCAGTACGGGATTTTTTGGGTTCTTAAATCGTTGGGGTTGGGCAGGAAGGATATCAGGCGATGGAATCATTGGAAATGAGGTTGATGGCGGATACACGGATACTGCGGGATAAGGGCAAAACTAAAGGGTGAAATAATCACGAACTTTCATGAATCATTGACAGACCTGGTCATAGACGTTTTTCGCTCAATTAGCGTCGCAGTAGTTATGTCGGAATATGGGGATGTACACGGTTCTCATAGCAAATTTTGTTGTTCATATAATTCGTCTATCTCTATGCATAGGTGGGTGGGTAATGACGGTCCATCGATTTGAAAGACGAAGAAGACGGGAAAGGGGAAAGAAATCCAACCACAAAAAGAAAAGAACTCCGAGCGCCTTGGGTACTCACACTTGCCAACCAACCCCGAGATACTCAATTCCTCTTCCCCTTTGTAAAAGGGCACCGATCCTGTGAAGAGCATGCCTCGTTTTTTATGTAGCCGTGATACGCAAAATGTCAAGAAATGTCAAAAGACACATGTTTGATGTTCTAGAACCGCTCCTTCATACGCGCAGACACACCACGCAAGTTGTTGTAGACCTTTCCGGGTTGTTTTCCAAGAATAAGGGCACACACGGAGGCCTTTGCAATCTGAGTAGGCTTGTACGCCCCAAGAATATGAATCTGATGGTTTGGAAGCTTGCGTGTTAGTGTCTATATAGTCCCGCAAAGCATAGTAGAACGCGAGTACCATCCGGATTGATAGCATGATCATGAGCACCAACCTTAGAATCCGCAAGCACTATTCTCGTTCTAGTTGCGTTCTCAATAGCAAACTTTGTCTTTCCATCTTTTCCCTATATTATTCGACAGACACGTGTTAGATGAGAAGCGGTAAAAGAATTATCGAACTTTATGGGCTTACAGCAATGCGACCAATGGCTCGCGAGAGATGGTCACCGTTCAAAGTCTTGACATCTTTGATTTCGAAGGCTGTTTGAAATGCTGTTAGTAAGTGTGCTCCCTCTTAAGCTGTATAAATTTGAGATTAACTCACTTTCGATGTATAAGTCCTCCAATCTCAGCAACTATTACCATTATCAAGCCCACGTTGTCAGTATATGCCCACCCAAAGAGTAGTATGGATCCGAAGCAGACTGCTCCAATCGAAATTGAGAGAACTCACAGCAATAGCGTCCTCAATATCGAAACCTAGCGCAAACGCGCGGACGAAGTCCTCGGCTTTCTGCAATGCACCGGGGTCGGTTGTATGCTTTGAGTTCCGTAGCTCGACCACCTTGCGCTTCGTGTTGTAACGGGTCTGGATCTTCAGGTGCTCTACCAGAGGCGGGTAGATCTTAGGCCAGTAGGCCTTCAGTGGTGATAGTCGGTGGGGAGGTATCCGAACCTGTCTCGTCTCTGTGCTCATAGCAGTATCCTGGAGCAAGAAAGTCAAAAGGCATTAGTTATTGCGCAACTTCTATGGGTGCATATGGGGTCGGTGACGTCCTCGAGAGTGTTGGACGAGACAGTCTGTATTATTTGCATTCGCAAGTCATCTACCAAGTCGGATTCTGGGGCCACATACAAGATCTGAAGCAGGCTCGAAGCGTGGCCGACCATCAACGTCCTCGTCCAGCGCCATAGAATCCGATCCCTCCACAAGGTCGGCAGGGGCAGCATCGAGAATGGCAGCATCGGCGTTGTCGAGAAGGAGGTCATCATCGTTGTCAATCGTATCTTCAATGACAATATCGACAATCGGGTCAAGATCGACCGGGGTAGCAACCGGCTTCAGTGCGGTGGGGGCAGACATGACTGGAGATCTGGTGGAGGGGGAGCTGTCTGGAAGGAAGTCGAATATGTACGGTCCCAGGGATTTAGTAACAAAAGCGTAGGCCAGAACTTCTGAATGATTCTTGAGAAGACTCCCTGGTGTGGAATAAGGAATGGGCACTGGAAGAGATGAGTTTCAACGTGAAGTGATAATTTAGTTATCAGTTGAAAAAAAAGTTTTGGCGGGGATTTTGCAGTGGGAGGATTTTAGCTGCAATAGTGTTATCAGAGCTTATCTATTGGTGGGAGACTAGTTATATTCCTGAATGATGCAAGGTTACGCTTTTTTTTGTCTCTTGCCTTTACACCTTAACACTCGCCACCTTTCTTTATCCATGCATCTAGTGCAAACACGTGATTTCTCAGGTATGGCTCCTGTTTTGATGTTTCTTCTTCCCTCTCTTCTTATTCACTCCTGTAATATTAGTTCAACACCACCTTACATAACACTTCTTCACGATCCATCATAATAGTCCACTCATTTCTGGTATCTTGGTATCATATCTGAGAGATTCCCTGTTTACTATTCTCTATTACATCCTCTAGTTCCCTTGGCTCCTTTGCCTACATGCTGGAACTAGTGCTCCAGAGCAATGATGATCACGAATAATGACTAGTCGTGCCTTGAGGATGCTTCACAGCCGCATACCCCTCTCTATGCGAAGCATTCGAGATTTGCCTCTCTGTGCCTCTCCGTCCTCATACCCTCTTCACTGCCAACGACTCTCGCTTACAGATTTAACATCTGAATTCGCATCTCCAACGCGATCCCTTATTTCCACCCTTTCTGGCCAGTCGCCCCAACCCGGCCGCCAACTCTTCCACTATGGTCATGTATGCCGTGGACTGGGCAGATCGCAACGCCTTATCTCCCGGACACCTTCTGGCAAACGCCTCAAGTGTATCCTATCGACAACGCCGAGCGAACCCCATCTATGTTTGCCGAAGACTTCCCCAATAGCACGGCACAGTATCCACTCATTGCATCGTCCACACACCACATGGCCCCAACTCCGCAACACCACGGCCCTCGGTCAGACTCTCCCCATCATATATCAAAGATTATATTCGACTTCGAACAAGACCGAACCCCCCCCACAAGCTTCTCCCTCGACAACCAGTAGCAAAAGCCAGAGTTCTACTTCACACAACCCCTCCGAACAGCACGGCCTAAAAGAACCAGCTTCAGATGAGGCCGAATCTATCGCAACAACCGTCTCCAAATATCTCCACCTGCCATCTATACCCCATCGGCCAACGAAAGAAGAGCTTCTGGCTGCTGCTAATGGATTTTGGCAACGTTTGACGGTTCGATTCAAATGGGTGTCCATCCGTAGTATGCGCCCCTGGAATGCCGACGAATGGGGAGCTTTCGTTTCGATGTTCATGTTGGGCAATCTTGTATGGATTCTCGTCGGAACTACTACCTTTTTTTCCATTCTTATCTGGTCAATCAATACAGTTTTTGCCCAAGGTAAGTTCCATACGCCGCCTTATATCCTCCACCACTTCTTCGATCACATCAAACTTGACATTGACTAACAAATCTCCCACTTGTCCATGCGATAGAAACCCTTGCGCAGTGGATTGGAGACTATCTCACGCAATCTGCTGGAATCACGGTTGTTTTCGAATCCGCCATCGTTCCGAAATGGCGTAGTGGCGTCATCACCTTCCGCAACGTTTTCGTCTCTCGTCGGCCTGGCCAGATTCAATCCTCGGTTAGCAAGGGCTCGTCAGTCGATGCAGCCGCCGAAGCAGCCGCTGGGAGATTAGTTGACGATTCCAAGACCGATGACGGAAACTATACCCAGTTCGATATCACACTATCCACCGTCAACGTGACACTGTCGTTTCTCAACTGGTGGAATGGAAGAGGTCTCTTGAAAGATGTCGAAATCAAGGGAGTTCGCGGAGTCATCGACAGGACAGCAGTTGTTTGGCCGACTGTACCTATTGATCCATTCTCGTACCGTGTCGAACACCATCCTGGCGACTTTGAACTGGAGTCATTTAAGCTCGAAGATCTCATGCTTACCGTCTACCAGCCCGACGATTTTCGCCCATTCTCTGTCAGCATTTACTCTTGCGAGCTGCCCCAACTTCGAAGGCAGTGGCTCTTCTATGACTTCCTGTCTGCACACCACATGTCAGGATCATTTGACGGTTCTCTCTTCACAATTCACCCACGCCAAGTGCAAGCTGTGACCCCCGGAAGTGACCCACTTTCACTGGAGCACCTTGAAGATGTGTGGAAAAAGTTCAGCCGGTTACGCATTGACGGTCTGAAGATCGACCACCTCAACCGTGGAGTAGCAGGGCCGTTTGGGTGGATTTACGAGGGAAATGTTGACATCATTGCCGACATCTTGCTACCAGCCGATGTTGATGACGGAATTGGCAAAGTCATGTCCGATATCTACAGCCAGCTTGAGGATGCCGTCACATCGAACCGCATAAGAATAATGGAGGAGATCGAGTTGCGAATGCCCAGAAAGTCAAGCGGCACGAGCACAATACCTCCTGGTCAAAGCGGCATTTCACAAGCTTTGCAAGCTTCGCCGATCCCGATAGAGTCCATTGCCACTTCTGCCGTACACGAGGTTATCCCGCCAACTCCAGAACAAGTCCCTGCTTCATCCCCCACCCTCGGCCTCCTTCCTGAATCACGCAAGTCCGACGACCGTCGGTATGTGATTCTAGATCTGCGCATCCATCTCAACGATGTCAAAGCCGCCGTCCCGATCTTTGCAAGCGACATGTCTTATGTCAACCAGGCGCTTGTGCGTCCCATAGTTGCCTACATAAATGCCAAGCGCACCTACATACCCATCACATGTCGGCTGGTCAAGCGCCACAGTGACTTCAATGGCAGCTGGACCATCTACGACTGTGGTCTCATGGATGACCTCTCTGCAGAGACCTACGAGGCATTCGCACGAGACGTCGAAGACCAACATAACCGCGTCCGCCGGCTGCGCAAGGTGGGCTTCTGGACGCTTTCCCTTGCAATTCATGCCCTTTTTATGGGAATGGCTGGAAGTGTCATGTAAATCAGCCTCACCCATCTATCCATTCCCCTTTACCTCGAATTCTTCTCTTCACTTCTTTTCCCACCTCTGTATTATTTCTTTCTGTCACCTTTTCCTCCTTTTCTCTTGTTTTATCTGTCTTGACGACCTCCCCTCTGTGTATAAAAGTTTCCCATTCTTGATGATTGTATTTCTTCTCTTTCTCCCAAATACAGTTATATGTATTTGGAGATCTTTGTTGGAGCTTTCGGCTTTTTTCGGCTTGTTTGGTCGGTGTTAGGGAGTCTCTTAATAGGGTAGACCTTTTGTTTCTTCTTCTTTTTGGGGAATTACCTAGTTCTTCTATGATAATACATAGAAAGATGTGTTCTATATATGAAGATTTGGATCCAGTCCCTTTTTTCTCTTTTTTCTTTTCTCCTTTTACTTGGGATTTTTAGATAGATAGAGTTTTTACTAGGGGAAGAACTTGATAGGACCACTTCTCTTTCTATAGATCAGGACTACAGTTTAAATAACTATCATTATCAACACTTGATATTTTCTGGATTCATTCTCTTAATGGCATGAAACTAGTGAAGGTTAGTTGTATAAGTAGTCTAGACAGTGTCTCAGAAATATATCGTATCAGGAAGCATATATAGTTTTAGCTATAATCGACAGGGCCAATTTCTCGAACTCAAAAGATCTAGACCTCGTAAGGTTGAGTCAGTAAAAGTAGTAGAGCTTGCAAAATGTAATAGGCTTGTATTCTGGCTTTATTTTACATCTATAGGGGCTTTATTAAGAAGGGTCAAAAGTAAATCAATGAGAGATTTAGTTAAGAAATAAATAACAGATAAAAAAGCACCATGATCCAAAATTTCTCCTTCAGAGTCACACTTTTTCATTTTTCTTTCTGTCATGAAGCAATCAGAGTGAGAAGAAACCCCATAAATAAAAAAACAGCACAAAAAATCCCAATTAAACCGGAGAAAGAAGCAAAACCCAAAAAATTTTATCCAGCCAAAAACAAGAAAGCTTTTCAGTAGTTCAGAAGTGAAAACATAGAGGAGCACCAAGATACAAGAGGTGACAAAGACTGTAGGAAATGATGTGATAGGAACCCTTACCACAGAGATAGAATCAAACGAGACCTAGTGCCTCTCCCTTTCTTACTGCTCTAAAAAAAAACAATTTGGCCTACTTGATCTCAAGCAGCTTCACGTCGAAGGTGAGTTGGCTGTTCGCAGGGATGCCGGGAAGAGCCTTCGCACCGTAGGCCAACTTCGCGGGAATGATCAGACGACGCTCACCCCCGATGGTCATGCCAACGATACCAATATCCCAACCCTTGATGACCTCGCCGCGGCCAACACGGAAGTAAAACGGCTTGCCCTTCTTGTTGGCTGTAAGAGGATGCCAGGGAATATACCAGTCAGTTAAAAGTTTTCACAAAGGAGTATGTTGCGCCCGAAGGAGCGGGTTTGGGGTGACAGGAAGAGAAATGGGGAAAAGAAAATACATACCATCAAACACTTTGCCGTTATCGAGCTTTCCAATGTAGCGCATGCCAACAGTGTCGCCGTTCTTCACCGCGCGGCCAGAACCAGCCTTGCGGTCATCGATGGTGACTCCCTGAACAACCTTCTTGGTCGGGGCAGTCTTCGCAGGCTCGGCGGCCTTCTTCTTGTCGCCGGAGGGGGTAGGGCCCTGCTCGAGCTGCGTGGCAAACTGGACCTTCTTGTCGGACTTCTTGGACTCAGGAGCCGGGGCGGCCTCACCCTGGTTATTCTTCTGCTTCTTGGTCTGCTTCTTGACCTTCTCCTCGGCAGCAGCCTTGATCAGCCCATCGAGGCCGTCATCCTCAGCAACGCGCTTGTTCTTTCCCTTCTTCGAAGTGTCGACCAGCTTGGGAGCCTCCTCCTCCATCTCATCGTCGCTGTAAATCTCCTTGACGCGGGGATCTTGGAGGTCGTCAAGCTCGTCCTCCTCGTCATCATCATCATACTCCATCTCGTCGGGGCTGAGGTCATACTCGTCCTCGTCGTCAGAATCCTCGTCGTCATCGCCTTCTCCGGGGGGGACAAGGTAGTTTCCGGTCAGGAAAACGCTGTGAGTACCGGAAACCATGAAGTAAACGGCCTCACCCTCGCTGACATGGATGTCAAGGGTCTGCTGGTAATTCTATTATGGGTGAAAAGCAAGGTGTTACTCACGAGTTCTTTGGAGAGAATGGAAACTTGGAGGGGTAATCGCCGGTAGAGCCGTGCGTCAGGTAGGAGAATGCTTACGCGATCAGTATCAAGGGTGCAGACAACAATCTCCTCGTGGTCATCCTCATCGTCGTCGTCCTCATCCTCGTCATCATCGTCCTCCTCGGTGGCCTTTCCCTTGCCCTTGTTGGGCTTAGCGCCGTTCGAAGCACCCCCGTTCTCCTCATCCGACTCCTCAGCGGCATCAGCCTCGGCGATGAGCTTAG
The DNA here is from genome assembly GCA_001510565.1 of Knoxdaviesia proteae. Classification (NCBI taxonomy): domain Eukaryota; kingdom Fungi; phylum Ascomycota; class Sordariomycetes; order Microascales; family Gondwanamycetaceae; genus Knoxdaviesia; species Knoxdaviesia proteae. Next base: position 86,648 of record LNGL01000012.1, on the reverse strand, counting down.
CAATAGCAGCAGCGCGGGCAGACTTGCCCTTCTTATCCGGGTTGCTCGGGCCGCCGTTGGGCTCGTCATCTGAGTCCTCTTCGTCCGAGTCGGCAAGGAGTGCGCGCATAGTCTCCTCGTCAAAGTCCTCGTCATTCTCCTCATCGTCATCATCCATCGAAGAAATCGGAGCCTTGATCAACTTGAGGGTCGACCGGTTAACCGAAGGCAGGTTTCCGGACTCGTCCAGCTCGGGCTCCTGGGTCGGGTCGAGAGCAGCCATGGTGATACGGAACTGGTAAAAGAGGAACAAGAGGTTTAGGGTCAGCCATGAGTAACTTTAGCGGAATGAACCACGGCATAGAGAACTGAGTTAAGTTGAAGTTCGCAGTCCTCGACAAGTGTGCCTAGCTCTAGGGAGTCGTGAATAGCGCGCATGAACCAAAGCGAGGTGGGAAGAGAACTTACATGAGCATTCACATCCCGGGAGGCCGGGATCATGATCTCACCCGGGGGAATCTCCAGGGAGTAGAGGGCAACAGGAAGGAAAGACATTTTGGCCGTTTCACAAGCTCGATACCTGTCGGTCAAGAAGGAAAAAAAAAGGGAAAAGAAGGGAAGGGCTGTGATTATCCTCAGCCAAATTCGCAAATCAATTAAAGAGATGAGAACCCCAAAAGTGCAGAAATGAATCTCATTTACTGGATAAAAATGTTAGGGGAGAAAGAGAGATGCTGGGAAAGGAACTGAAGGAAATATTTTGGAAGGGAAGAAGGAAGAGGAAGAAAAAAATGAGAGGCAAGGTTCACAGAGGAAAAAAAGGCGAGAATCCTAAAGCTCTGAAATTTTTAAATTTTCAAAGTTTTTTTTTTTCTTTTTGCCTGCTGGAGACCCCACAAGAAAGTGGTGAGAAGAGACCCCTAGATGGTCCTGATTGGCCCGATAAGCTTACAGGATCTTATCAGTCACCATGGCAAGTTTAAGAAAACCCACCCCCCAGAACAAAACTGCCATATAAAGTCAACACAGGTGTTCCTTGGAGAAAATAAACCCCCCTATATGAAAAGCCAAGAATATAAATTGAAACAAAGTAGAATCCTTTTTGTTCAATAGCTGTGAGATTTCTATCACTCACTCTCCAAGTGTAAGGTCAAAGTTTGAGGCACACTCAGGTAGGTAGGTTATTATCACTACATAACTACTTGACATCTTTTCATCTAAGTCAGCTGCTGGTGTAAACCAGAGCCATATATTACTATCTCTGTAGTCCTAGAGGAAGGACCCTAGAGAAAGGGATTTCTGCTCACCCCAGGAGTGCTCTAAATAGGTAAGTTAGGGAGTGAGCAGTGAGAGATATATTAGATATTAGTTGTGTCGGTCCGTCCTCCATTCCATGTTGGCTGAGGCCTCAAGATCTGTCGCATGATAAGCCCAGCCCAACCCGAGTCAAGTTCTTCCTGAGCAGTGAAACAAAATAGATACGAAAAATGAGGTAACAGGAAACATCCACCAATCCCCGGCTTCGCTGATGCTATTCTTTTCAAGTAGAAAGAGAAAACAAGAAAGAAATAGGAGCACATGACTCGGCACATCTCTTCTCTGAGACCCCAGCCTAGCTCGACACATATCCAACATTGGATCCATCCAGTCGGCTCCAGCCAAGATTCCGAGTGCCGGCAGAGCCAACAGGCTCGTGAAAGTGATGTATGACCCAGAACAGAGATGGCCAGCTAACCGGCCGGTTGAATGGGGTTGTGAAGGCTCAGCAGAGAGAGTTGAGAGGGCTCATGCTGCTGTTTATTAACGTGTGATGGCCAAGAGGAAGAAATAAATCAACAGGAGGGGACATCCGGAACGAAGTGGAGGTGGGTGATATTAGTTCCACAGTTCCTGTCCCCAGCAAACGCCAAAAATGCAATGCCATACCAGGTGACAACTCCGTGAAGATCGCGATGACGTTGCCCAACTCGGAGTCCAAGATAGGAGAGGAGCGAAGGAAAAAAGAAGAAAGAAGAAAGAAGAAAGTGACCCAAATCCCCATTAAAAAAAGTTAACCGAAAGAGAAAACCGAGAATCTGAAAGGGTCCCGAATGTGTGTGCTGCGTGTGGTAAAATCGACAAGACGTTAAACGAGCGTTAAGAAAGAAAGTCGTTAGGCGAACAGAAGGGTAAAAGACAAATCAAAACAAGCCGTAGATCTTTGGCTGTTTGCGCTAGAACATGCAGAAAGAAAAGACAAAAGACAGAGGCGACGGTTAGACCGTGTAGGTTATACCGTCAAAAGCTTCGTAGCAGTTGGCTTGGCCTTTTGTCGAGTCACTTTCATGCTGACGGCGTAAACCAGATCTAGAGTCCAGAAATGACTGATCTGGGCTTGTGCGCATGGGATAGCTCCAAAGATCGGAGCCACCAGGGGAACCATGACATAGTCAATGAAATTCTTCTTCCACGAACGATGCGAAAAGATCATGCCGTCCTGCAAGCCGGCCTCGGTCATGTCGCGTTCACGAGCGTTCACACAGAGGCAGTGGAAATTCTCGTAGAGGAACAGGTAAAATGCAACCTCGAGAAATCCCACAGCCCGGATAGCGTCGCAGATGTCGAAGATCCACTTGAGGCCGTGGGCATCGCCAGCACCCTTGGTAACAAGCACATACAAAGTCGAAGCAACGACCAGAATAGTCATGTGCACTGGGAGGAAATGAGCTTCGAAAAGGCGATGGAAAAGCGAAACAATTCGGATCCAGTCAGGTCTCTGGAGAGTGTCACGGGTGATATTAGAGAAAAGTCCGCTTTCGAGTTGGGTGGACTTTGGATCGGTAGGCTCAGGGACGAAGCAATCAGGATCGGTTCCACTGCGTACGAGAAACCCATGTTAGCACTACATAATCCAAGCTCGTCAGTATACATCAGGCGGGAAGGATATACTCACAATGCACGATGAAGAGGGGGGAAGGCGCGCGAGGTGTGTTTCCGGTCTCTCCACATTTCAACGAACTTCCGGATCGCGTAGCCGGTATCCAGAGCGCCCCACATGTGTCGCAGGGCCTGCTTGTACCGGGCATTCATGTCGATATAAACTCCCCGGTATCCACCCTTTCCACCTCCAGTGACATTGGTCTGGCTAACGGGGCTCAGAACGGTGCGGCAGGTCAGACGGCCATTGAGGGCGAAAAAGCACTTCAGGTACATATGGAGGTCTTCGCCGATGGCTTCGTTATCACAATCCCAGCCTCCAACACGGTCGACAAGTTCAAGGGGGAGAGAGTAGACGGAGGTCGGTGGAGCGATAGCGGAACCATAGTACAAGCCGGACATACCAGCAGCGCACCATAGAATATCCGCAACGCGGACAATTGCAGGGACACTGTGGGCATTGCGATCGAAGATAATGGGGGCGGCATATAGGGTGGTGGTGGCAGTATCCGGGTGAGCTTCGTGCATGGAGTTGATCTGGGTGAAATAGGTTGACGCAAGATGGCTGTCGGCTAGATTGTGGAGGGCGAGTGTTAGCTAGACAAGGGGTTCCTACCCGTTGAACTCACGAGAGTCTACAATGGAAATGGTGATACAAATATTCACTTGGACGGATTCAGACATACCATCGATTCCAGTGACAATGACCTTCTTGCGCACAGTCATAGGATACTTCTCGCTCAGCTTACGAGCAGCCCAGCCGACATTGCTACCCTTACCAGCAGACTCGCCGGGGATGTCGGAGGGATGAAGGGTAAATCCAATGTGGCGAAAGCGGGGAGAGTACTCGCGGATCAGTTCGGCAGCTTTAGTCGGGGCAGCTACCTCACGCTGTTCCATTGCAAGATAGACCTAAACCCGACAACGAAGCACGAGACAGTGGAATGTTAGCGACAAATGATACAGCGCATGCATATCTTGTACAACACAACTGCCTCAGGAACGAGAACCTGGTGTTTGTATGCAGGAACACAACCCGAATTTGGAGTGAGGGGGGGGGTTGTTTTTTCTTACATCATACGACGTGTGAGCAATTGCATGAGAAGCCAGAACATCAAGAGTCTCTCTCAGAGTATCCATCTCCTCCTTGTAGTTGGGGACGACAATCGCATGAAGAGTGTGGTCAAGAGAGCCGTTCTGAAGCTCGACAAACTCAGTATCGAGATCGCCAGCTTCGCTAGTGGTGGCAGACACGGTGCGAGACGAGGCCAGGGAAGTTGAAGAGCTGGCGGCAACGCTGATGGTTCTGGAGCTTGAAACAGTGCTGCTGGCGATCGAGCCCGACATTTCGCTGCCGAGGGAGCTCGATGAGCCGCGGCGAGCGGGAGACGGGAAAGGTCGGTCCAGGAGAGCTTTGCGAGAAGCCTGACGGCGTAGAGCCTTGGTGAGATCCCAAATGGCGTAGCAAGCGCGGAGGGGGAATGCGAAAACCAGCACGTGGATGAGAAGACAGTAGTATGCAAAGAAGACGGTCCAGTTGCCGGCACCGCCGTTGGCGGGTTCGTCAGGAAGGGCGGTAAGATGGTTTTGGTTGGTGTACTCGTAGAGATGCGTAGGAACGGCTCCTTCGCGCCAAATGACCCAGGCGCAAAGGGACAGAAGCGCGATCATGGCAAGACCGCCAGCACGGCGTGTGCACCAGCCGAAGATAGACATGATGGCTGGACCACCAGAGATTTCAGAACAGGTCTGAAGAGAGTGAAAGGACAAGGTTGTGTATCGTCTAGAGAGGATAAATGTTAGGTTAACTCCAGGTTGCTTAGAAAGGCTCGACTTAGAAAGTCAAGTATTACTCAAACGTAGGGTGGGAGTGTGTAAGAGGAAGGAAGGATAAAGGAAGGAGAGCTGGAGGGGCTTAAGTATATATATAAAAGATATCGTCATAGAAAAAAAATGCAAAAACAAAAAGGGTAGAGTGGGAGTAGAGTAACACACGAGAGAGAAGAGAAATATTGTTACTGTCTCAAGTATCAGTTAGTGATGCTTATAATTGAGTAAACAATTAGAAGGGGGATATCTATTAGGATAGATAGCTTGCACCACCAATAAAAAGGACAAACGCAGAGCAGGATACTGATATTTCCTCGAACTCTGGTATTATGGGGGGTAAGAGAGTGTACGGGTATTGGGCGAGTACTTGTTTTTCCTTCTTTCGTGCTTGAAGAGCTTGATCAAATATGATGATAGTATATTATAAAATGGAAGCAGGGAAAGAGAAAAGGGGGGAGGAGGAGACCACACCAATAAAGATACACACTTTCTAAACACACAAAAGCGAAGGAAAGGGAAGGAGGATAGGTAGGGAGAAAAGTAAAAGAAGAAGGAGAAGGAGAAGGAGAGGGAGAAGGAGAAGGAGAAGGAGAAAAGAAGACGGAAGGTGGTGAAAGAAAGGAAAGGAAGAAAGAGCTCTGTGAAAGTGGATGGACAGAGGAGAGAGGATTAGGAAATAGAAAGACTTATAATGCCATTAAAGTTGGATGGATAAGTTATGGTAGGTTAAGAGAGAAAAGAATTAAGAAATAGAAGAAGAAAAAACAGGGGGAAAAAAACCAAACACCCCCGTATAGGATCGGTTTAAACCCAGCAAGGCAAGGCTTTCAGCTTTATGGCAGGAGCAAAAGGCCAGGGTCATCTCTGGATATCTACAGTACTGTAAGTCTCGAAGGAGAAGGGGGGGGGGGGGGGTTAACACAGGGGGTGTGGGAAGAGAAAGAGGTATTAAGGAAAAGGAAAAAAGTGAGAGAAAGAAAAAGGAGGCCCAGCATCAAATTCAGGAACTGCGCCAGGACACTCTGATGGGGAGGCACGGAGACAGCTGCCCACTGGTGCAGGGAGTACAGTATGTACACTAGACTACCTCCTTACAGGCCTACTGGTTCTCTCCCCTTCACACAATTCTCCCTCAGCCACACCATACAATGCTGTACAGTACCTGGTGTAGGTATCTCGTTTTGCTGGTGCTTTTTTGTCTTTTCTTTCTCTCTTAACTGCCGGTGTTAGAAACTCACTATCACACTGTTAGATGCTCAATCCTGCCAGATCAGGTCTGGCCCGTCTGCTTCACACAACTTCCTGTTTCATGCAAAATTCTCTCTTCTATGTACTATATGGACGATATAGACACCACATAAATACCTTTTTATCGGCCAATGCAATGCTTCATCTAGTCATCTCTTTATAAAGTTCCCCCAAATGCCCCAACCAAGTTATGTCTTCGTTTTGGATAGACTTGGCCATTGCTTATTGGAGTGGGAGCTTTGGTGTTGGTATAATCATAGCACCAAGCCCAGCAACAGAGACAAGCAAAGCTCGAAAAGTCAGTTCTGCATAAGCTAGCCGAGATATTAGCACCGGCTAATCGCCTAACGGCTGCAAGGTGAGACAACCACTCGACGATACAGTTATGAGCGCGCAAAGATGCTACGAGCAGGTTTAGGGGCAAGTCTTAGATAGTCACACCACAAACAAAAGACACAGGCCTGTATCAATCTATTCGTACACATCATGTAAATGTCACCGCAGGAGTTGTGTAGGTGCCACTGGAGTGATGAGTGAGTGCGGACATACAATGTATGGAGTTATCTCCTTGCTTTCTTTTGTCCTGGCATAAAAGTCCATGGGAATCCACAAGAAGTAGGCAACCAAATTTCCTGAGCGTAGATCTCTCCAGAGAGAAGCCCCGACCTTCAAGACAATTTTATCAAGACCCCAGGGACCAGGCCAGGTCAAACCAGCTGTCCTTCAAGCCCCAGCAAACACCCCCCCATATGCCTAATACTAATAGTACAGTACTCAGTGTGTCAAGCCAACACTTACATATGTACACTCACTACGCCCATTCCGACTGATACTATTAGTATACGAGTATACGAGTACGCGCGCCTTGCTGTCAGATACCTCGTTGTTTTCTGGGGGCAGGCCGCGCTTGCGCTCCCCCTTATATGCTTCCGTTTAAGGCATTCGTTTGTTTAGTCGGCCAACCCCCTATTGAGAAATGATAGCGACTTTCTTAATGACTGGTCCTGTCAATGACTCACATCCAGCGCCCCGTCTCGCTGCGCGTAATCTACAAACCGGAATTTTGTGCATTGTGGGAGTAAGTGACACCCCTTCCAAGGCTGCCATTCCCCAGCGCGTTTACCCCAGGTGGTCCCTGCGGGACACAAACGCTTGTTTGGTTCCCTGCACCAAGGTTTCTGGCTCCAAACTTTCCAACGTTCAGGTCAGACACTTCAACAGCTTAACTCATACCAAGGCTCTCCCTTGTGTTGAGCTCACTCTAGGTACTGTACTGTACTATACAGAGATAGCCAAGATAGGTACAGTATGTATAGGATCTTGTGTCTACAGTATTTATAGATGTTTAAGTGTGGAATGGCAGGTCCAGTGAGACCTCCATATATGTAGGCCTTTTTTTTTATGGCAAATGTATGCCCGTTTACTCTGGCGCATTTTGTCTCTATATTTCCTTCGTTCTGCTCAAGCAAGCCCCATCTGCCGTCGTTTCAATCTTCAAAGAAGGCAACGGCTGTGTCAGTAGGTAGGTAGGCAAGGATGAAAAACATTTTCTACTCTACACAGTACTGTTTGACATGAAGATACCTACTTGTAGAGATGTACAGTACCTACCGAGAGCTCTTGTGGAGGTGGGGAAGCAGGACGCGGAGGGAAAAGAAAATTAGATAGCAATTGGGAACGAAAAAAAAAATTCGAAAAAGAAATCCACCCTTTGGCAGAGCCGATCATGTTTGGAAGGTCTGGGGTGTGTATCAGGAAGAAAAAGACGGAATTACGATTAAGGCAATCATCAAGGAAACGAAAAGGCTTAGATCTGCTAGGAGATATGGGCGGCTGGGCACGTCTAAATACATGGATTACAGCCATTATCGCTTATTTGAGAATAGGAGCCTTGTGAGACATTCTTGAACCATACGTGAAGGTGTCCTGTGCATTTTCTTTTCTCTTTTTCCTCCTCCCTTCCAAGAGCTGTGGGCGGCTTATCATAATTCAGGTCCATAATACTGACAGGCCAGATCAGGGAGACGCGAGCGAAAGGGATCAATTGAAGGAACACGAGGAGTATATCATTGTAAGTGCTGTAAGCTGCAAGGATCCAAAAAGGTGGCTTGATGGTAGGGTAGGAATAAGCTACAGAGTACGCTGCAGCATGGATTTCATTCCGAAACAGTTCATAGGCGAACATAGTCTCGATCTAGGCAGTGCCCATATTGAGTAGAATATGGAGGCATAGATTTGACAACGTTGAAGAAAGAAGATGAGTCTCACGTCGTGCGTGGAGGAAATCGGGTAAGTACGACCGAGGTCCGCCCTTCCTTCCTTACACTACACTGAGCACACTACACACATCCTGTACACGATGTGTTTGTCGTGTTTGTGGCACGGCTTTCTCACACGGCATCTCATCAGACGGAGCGAAGGAAATAGTGTGGCCGTATGCAGGAGTCAGCACAAGGAAGCCAATCCAGAGTTATTGCCGAGCCGGGTATAAGCCTGAGTGCGATCGATAGATAGTCTTCACGCGGAAGTACAGTACATCTCATAGACAGTGTCCTGAAGCCAGAAACCTCTCGAGTAAATGGCCAATACGCCGTGCGTGCACAGAACCGGCGCTGGCACGAGCAAAGAAATGCGCGAGCTCATGCGGTTTGCTTCATAGACGAAGCCGCCCGTGTATCACACGGCTCCTTTGGTTTCTGTGTGTGAGGGGACTTCTTGTCGTCTTGGCCGGCCTGGAAATTACACACCATCGGACGCAAGCCCCCTGTTTGCTTTTGGCCAAAGCCGACCAATAAACCCCAGATTCACACCATCCGTACCCTTTTCAGTTTAGCCCCTTGTTCCTAATATTTAGTTTCAAGCGACAGCTTTTATTCAGGGTCGCGGTTTAGACGATATGAGTCCGGTTCGCGCACGTTAGGCCAATCAGAGCTGTGTGCCTTGAAATCATTACCAGGGTTCGATTGGCTGCTTGAGGTGGACCCGGCCGGCTGGGTAGAAAAGTCGCAAAGAAAAAAAATGAGGGAGAGATTATTCTCAAATGGTGAATAATTTTATTTCCGTGGCTACGCTTTCAAGTAACTCTGTTTTCGCCTTCTGGTTTTCTTGTCCGTCACATGTACTGTACAGTAGGTTAAAGCTCGGTGGTAGATGCCGAATGTGGTTCTCCTCTCTCCCGTGTGCTTTGATTAACCAGGGGCCAGTTCTCAAACCCACACACAGCTAGCTGGTAGCTCAAGAGTTAGCCGCAAATTTAGCCATGCACACATGTTACCACCACCGACCGCCGGACTCTTTATGGATATTATCACCAACCCAGAAGTGCAACAGTGGCCGCTCTTACCGGAGTATGTTCAGCCAGCCCAATCCCTAATAACACAAGAGAGCTTTCCTTCTCGTGTGGGAAGTTTCAAAGGCGCCAAGGGGTTGCCCTATTGGCCGTTTTGGAAAGCTACTATCCGTAATGTTAATCAGGCAGTGTTAAGAGGCCCTACAGGAACACCCGATTATATCTCCCTTCTTGACCTGGAGAAGACAAATCTCTGATCTGATCGCCTGAGTTAGGTTGGGCTGCATTTATGTGAGAACATTGAGTAGATTTACCCTGGAAAAATAGGAAACCGCTTGCAATCTGTCCCCCAGCAAACAGGTGGTAAGCGGGAAATAAAAGTCAACCCAATCAGCCAACCGGAGCCCGCGCTTGTGCACGTTTCAAAGAATGGTAGAAAAGGGAAATAAAAGGGTTCGCATTTCCACAGGCATTGAATTACCTACCTACCATGCTAGCTTAATCATCTCAGATTCACATCGTTGGTAGTACAGTAGATTTGTGTATGTATGCCAGGACGCACCTGGTGATGCTTGTTGTCACCAGTGCAGCTGCCAAGCGATAACGGACGGTGCACCGAAGAGCTGCCATACAGAGAGCGGTGAATTTAGGCCCCCAGCTACAACTATATTTCCGGGCAGGTGGCACAGGCATACCCATTATATCCATAATTTTTTTCGGCAGAGTGGTATGTGAGAGGGATGCTTGATACATCAGTAGTGTATTAGGGTTACAGTTCCACAATTGGTGAATACCAACCGTACCATTCCTTTCTCTGTACGGACAAACTTTACTTGACGGGTGTATGTACACGACCTAGCTACGTATACGCTGCATGTGAGTCTTTATCTCTCCTCATATGTATGTTTTCTACTGTGGGCTGGGCTATTATGGTTAAGCTTCAAAGGTCCAGCCCAATCCAGCCTCCAAAAATCTGTAAATAACGACTGACCCGGTAGCAACACTCAACACCCACCACCACAGAATGCATGACGGGCACACAGGTAGCACGTGTAGATCGATGCGGCTTGTCTGTGACCGCTCGTCGGTGGGCGCATCCTGCAGAATGCAGATGATACGGCCCTCGTGGGGGTGCTTAAAACCTAATCCACGACAATCAAAAATGGGGATGGTGACGAGTCGAGAGTGCGACCATGAAAAGTAGGTTCGTTCGCATGACCATAAAAACACACATCGTGCACAATCATTCGTTGTCGAGGTTGATCTTCTTACTCCGTGTTGCTTCTTCCATCTGTGATGTCATTTCCACCTGCGGCTTAACTATTCGAGAAGCTTTCGAGGCTTGTAAGCATGCTATACACGCGCACCACGGGAGCATTGTCAGACGCCGCGTGGGAAGTTGGGACTATACGAGCCAGATCGCGACCTATCTTCGTACAGCGCCCAAAAATCTCGGATGGGCCTTTCACTCGGCGACGCGGCTAATCGGCAACTAAGAGGGAGAGGGAAGGGACAAAAAAACCCCCCCAAACTCAACTTTGACGACACACAAGTCTGACCCTTGCTGATGGGCGGCTCTGGGGAAAGCGGGCTTGTTTCTCAAAACTTCGTTGACGTCAAAAGAAGGAAAAAAAGAAGCTTCGATGCCTTTTGTATTTCGGATTCGGCACAGGTGCCGGGACTTGGCAGCACAACCACATCAGGTGAATTTTGATAGTTCGCACCCCCAATCTCATTTTTTTATAGTTGATTAAAGTTGTTTGAATCGTACAGATTCCGGCACGAACATGGTCCAGCAGTCTGACTGTCGCTCTCCCGATCCGTGATCGGGGTGCATTATAACGAAACCCAGACAAAATTAGGGTTACACTTTTTTCAGCATCATGTTTTTTTTTTCCTGACGTCGAACAAACCTGCAAGACTCCATCAATGATCTACGAACCGGAGATCCTGTCCTCGTATCAAATACGCTGCCCGATTAATTGCTCTGCCCGTACTCCGTATTGTGTGGTCCATTATTAGGCACCTATTAAACTGTTGTCCGCCGTAGCATCATTTGGCCCTGGTCCGTAGCTATTTCGCATTCTTTACGAGCATTTGTCGATTTGTGGGACAGCTTCACGGCCTAGGAAGTGATTCTCCCGAAATTCCTACGTCAAGGGGATTCAAGAAACACCAAGGCGCTCGTGGGCAGTTGCCGGAAGTTGCATGGGCACGCGTTCAAGCTCTCTCTCGCCGTCACGAAGCATGCGATAAACTAGCTGTCAAAGTGTGAACCCCTTTCAAACGGCCGGAAAATTGGTCTGGGGGCCCCTTTCCGGATCCTTCGACGCGCTGTGAATAGTGGACCGACACGTACATCCCGTCCCACGTATTGGTTTAGCAGATACGAGTGAGGATCGTGTGAGAAAAAAAAATGTCACAGCCTCCCACACACATGCAGACAACAGAGTGTTCCAAGTTGTAGTCACGAAGTAACTGTGCACTGCGACTGCCATGTAGTGAGCCCCGTTCCAGGCAACAGCTTTAACAATACATTTTTTTTTCACAGTGGATTCATGAGCCAACTACGAGGACGGAAATAAAGGCACTTTGCCGTGTCAATAATAACTCTCGTGGAGCAATTACCGTAAGTTTCCGTCTCAAACCCATCGAGGCTTCGGAGAAGCTGCTTTGTGCTTGTCGAACTACCCTTTTGGCAGGGGCATGGCGCGGATTTCCTTCTTAAAGCCGTATCCGACGTGATTTTCTTGTCATTTTATCTAGCTATCTGTATCCAGCAGTTCTTAGTTGCTAGCTTTACAAGTTGGTAAAGGGGGCCGGAGTCACAATCCCGCTACAGGTAATGCCCGATTCAAGTGCGGAACAGAAATGTGAAAAAAAGCGGATTCCGCATGAGAAAAGGACCCGACGGGCATCCTCAGGGTGATGAGCATTAGGCAGACCACAAACCACACAAATAATGAACCGTATTTACTCGGGTTACGAATCGATCCCCTGACACGACAACTTGCGCGTCACTGGCATGGTGCGTTGCTTGGCTCCTAAGAGACACATAAGTTTACTTGTTCTACGACCTATGAGGCCAGAATTGGTCTTCTTGTTCACTCCTCCGGGCAGGGCCACAAGCCTCAAGTCGGCTAGAGAACCCCAGGCTGCCATTTTTAAGCTTGCGCCACAGAGCGAACGTGCTGGAGCACCGAGTTTCCGCGGGCGGGCGTATTCATGCGCCCTATGAGGATCTTCTCTCTAAAAAGGATTTCATCCTTACTCTGTATGATCTGTGTAGAGGTTCTGACTAAGTACCCCATACGCCACATCGCTTCACGCTGTTGTGATTGCGGCTAGGATTGAGCAGAACAGACTGAACGGCGGCCTCACATGGTTTCGGATGGACGAGTACGTCAGTCTTGTGGCTTTGGAGAAGGCGACATTGGTAACACACTCCAGGTGCAACTGAGGGATTGTCTCTAAGCGATGGGCACTGTTGAAGTTGTAAGTGGCTAAGTGCATGTGAAATCTATGTATAAATTAGTTCCACCAGACACTACCTAACGTCATGCCTTGTATTCTCGTAGAAGGTGGACGAGAACTATAGGTAAAGTGACGTTGTTCAATCACGCGTCTTGGCTAAGGCCATTGGTTCACAATGCTGGTCAACACTTTCTTGAAGGGCGAGTGAACACTGGGGGAAAATCGTCCACGCAACTGAGCCCAGTTAAACCCTGGCTCAGTTGGCTGGGCATGCATTCGGGCAGTGCTGGAGTCGACAGGTCCCTAACTGTGGGTGATTTATCCGTGTGGCTATCAGTATTTGAAGGTTCAAGATAGGAACAAGAGAAGGCGTGGGGGGGAGGGTTAACAGAGTGTTAGTCTGCCGACCACAGGTTCCAGAGGGGCAGTTTTCTTGTCCTGCGGTTTGCATATGACGAGTGACTGACTGACTCCCTTAGCCTCGCCATAATACACTACTCTGCATATGGCAGATATGCAGATCGAGGAGCCCAAAAGTGACCACCATGGGATAAAAGGTGGCAGGCGAGAGACATGGGGTCTTGTCTGTGAGGACAAAGAGGAGAGAGAAGACTGATGAAGATAAGAAAGTGGAGGGAGGCTCCATATGTGTGATCACCCGGACGTAAATACTGGGCAGCGTCAGTCGGGGCATACAGCGCTTGTCGAAGGATGTCCAGCAACGGAGTGTGCACGCCGGCCAACGGCGACTTTCTACTGGCTGGGCCCGGGGGGAGGCCCGAGGGGGAATGGCTGGTGGGGAGGTCGATGAGGAGACGGGCGGGAGTGACAGCACCCAACACACACCATCTCGAAATACTTCGTGAATGCAATGGCACGCGTGGTGCACCTCCGTTCAGGTGATGGTGGTGATGCAACGATCTCTTCACCAGAAGAACGAACTTTCGGAGGTCTGGAAAACACTCAGGGTGGTGGACAGATGTGGGGAACATGGAGGAATCCACCAGACACCAGACCCTTCAACGCCTTGCCGCTAGTGAGAAGCAGTCACTGCACATCGACAGCAGCAAAGGAATAAAGCTTTCTCCGATGATGAGGACTTTGGAGCAGTACCTACTTAAAAAAAAATGTATATATATATGTACAGTATACGTATTCTTGTGGCTGGGAATCTTCGGCCAGATACCTTCCATGCGTTATAGGCGTGTGGAATCTGAGCGCTTCAGTGGATTGATAGAGCTTGATACACGTGGGGTGGGGGTTCACGAGAGGCCTCCGCTCGCAGAAAAAGATGTTAGTTGCCCGGCTGGGCGGGTTGGAACTTCCAGACGCGGCTCGGCTCCAGGTTGTCCACGCTACGCCCAGAAGACAAGAACCTGAAGAGATATGAGATGAACAGGCTACAAAAGTGTCCGTTTGCCTGGGAAATAAAAGGGGGATGAAGCATGATTATTACGGCTAGAAAAGGAAACGGGGAAAGAAAGGGTTTACACTTTTTCGCCTGGCAATGAAGCACGGAAAAGAAGGAGAGAAAAATCGCCACCACCTGTCACAGCACTTGTGGGCAGCAACCAGGCTTTTTTTTGGATACTTATTCCCACGATGCCTCTCTCGCTTCCAACAGTTCCTCCAGAGTGTAAACTACTACTTTCTATTGGCTCCAGTCGGCTGTGCTGGGTTCATCCACGCCCCCCCCCCCCTGGCATCGTGTCTCTTTTTCAGATGTGGCTCTATACCCGAGGGGGAACAAGCAGTTACCTGCTTGCTAGTGCAACGTGAGTTACGCCGTAGGGGAAACCCAGAAGGAGAAAATGAGGCTTTTTGGCATGAAGCACTTCTGCCGTTTGTCCCTTCCTTGCTTGCATGTGTCTGCACTAGCCTGTTCACGCCCACATTGGAGCTTGTACAGTAAGTTGCAACCCAAGTTTCTCCTTGCTCCGGTTTTTGGCCCTGGACGTTAAATTCCTTGCCCTGGATCAGGCTGCGGCTTCCGAGCCTGTTCAGACACGACAAATGGGCGCCCGGCTCAAGTGTTAAGCCCCATGGGAAATTGGATCAGGGAACCATTTTTTTAAATTATTATTATTATTATCATTATTATCATTACTATTATTATTATTATTATTATTATTTTGCTACAGGGTCCCGACTGGCCGAGGAAAGGGCCAGGCTCAGTCTATGGAGTAGCTTATACTGACGGTCGCTGTACTCCGTATTTCGTTACGTGACGAGGAGGATGAAGCCATCTGTGCGATCTTCTCTGTTGCTCTCTCGCTTCGCCTCCAGTATTATTGAAGAGGGAAGAGGCGTGTGGCGAAGCGCACGGGCTTACCTGCACCGAGTTGGAGTTCATTGTTTTATTTGGGGTTTCCCAGCAAGAGAAAGGCTACACTACAGTTCGTTTATGGAGCCAGTGAGTTCGCCGCCATGTGCACATTCCCCAGAGGAGTCCAGTCAACCCGCAACGCCAACTAAATCCAGACACTGTTCGTCTTCCATCATTCGAGCCTCAACTGCTGACCTGGCACTTCGGCTTCCCTCGCTTTGTCACTGTGTCTATGCCTTGGCAGGAGTGATCCAAGACCCCCCTCAGGCTGTTTCGTTCTTCAACCACTGCGTACAGTAAGTACTGTACTCGGTAAGTGGTACAGACTGCAGAGTAAATTAGGAAGCCGTATTCTCTTCCACCGTGCCAGATATGGCTGCTTGTCACTCTCACCTCTTCCTGGCACATTGCTGTGGTCTCACACGCGGAATGGAAGGCCTCGCAGGAACAGCTGCGCCACCAATCGTCCAATACGTTCCTCATCGACAGTGTTCCTTTCTGAGTCGTTGTACGTGTCTGCAGTACTGTGCATACAGAGATGCCCAGCTGTGTTGAGTCAAATGAGCATGAGATCGTATATGGACGCAGTTCAAAGTTGTTCACCCTCCGTGCCCTCTTCCTCAAACGACAACCTAGTCCCTAGACCAATAATGTACTAAAGGATGCACATAGCACAACATGAGATTAGTCTGTGCCCCGTCCTCTTCGTATTCTCGGCAAGCAAAGGAATAGAAATCGGTCGTTTCTGTTCTGTTGAAAGGAAACTACTGCCCCCCTGGAGAGTTCTAACTTGCTGGCTCCTCAAGAGCGCCCCCGTACCTGATATCGCCTCGGACGCGTCGGCCTTTGCCCCTTCTCGGCCACATCCTGAAGTGCTGACAGGGCTGAGAACTGGTCGGTTGTTGTTCGGTGTCGTGCCCGTGAACAGCACGGACAAGATTCGCAGCTTTGGGGAGGGTCTCACTGTCACTGACATAGATGTTACCGGACAGGGTTGAATGGGCAACCATCTCACGAAACCCGTGGGAACACTCCTTTCGGCTGCCCGTCTTACCCTTATATGATTAGGGGTAGCAGACATTCTAAGGAAATGTGCTCGCTAGAGCCAACCATGCATGATACACAGAAAACGCAGGAGTGTAAATGGAGGCTGATAGTGGGAAAGAGCATCACCCGGAACAAAGGACGGCATCCATATTCCTCCTGGGAGAAAGAAGAATGCTCATGCAGCCCCCCATCTTCGTCTTTGCTTGTGAGCAACGGAAACATATGCACGTAGGCGATGGCCCGCCCTCAGGAGCTGCCCCTAAAACTGCCTCCAGCTCAGTTTTGGTTCGAGTCCCGCATCGTACATCCCGTAGAACACACAAGTATACTGGGCGAAGCCCGGCTCCAACTGAAGCTGCGGCGCTTGTTGCCGCCCGGGGCTTTCACGAAGCCTCTTAAGGCCCCGTCACTCTCTGGCCTAGGGCCAAGAACACCGTCTGTCGTCCCATCTACGCCCGGCCTACCCCCGACAGTTACCTCCCAACCGCGGCAGGCGGCTGAACAGCAGCCACGCCACCAGGGGGAAAAGGAACCACCGAGTTGAGCCCGGCCGTTGTAAGCTTGTCCAGGACGTTTGACCCCGTTTGGGCTCCCCTTTTCTGCACTCCTCTGCCCCCATCGGTTCGTCCAAGCAAGCACTGTACATGAAATGCCGTTGACAAACAAAACACTGGATAAGGAACTTGTGGTGCACACGGGCCAGTCCAATATTGGTATACACCGACTTCCAGACCAAATTTATTTCCTGCATTGTGCTATTGAAGCAACCAGTGTGAAGGATATCGGCCTAGATGTGCTAAATCTACAGCATGATGTTCATCTCACTCCCATCCATCTGGCATGACATTTCTGCTGCTATTGCGCTAACAACTGAAGGTTTTATATGCATTCAGAATCAACCTCCGGCTTGTAACCTCGGGCTTGAATAGATCTGACAGTAGATCTGACTGGCTCAACTCTTCATAGATACAGCACCAGGCTTTCTTCTTTCTTTTGAATTGATAAGGCATATATCGTAATCATTGGGGTTTGAAACAGAAAACCAATGGCCTTTGAATGGCTGCTGATATGAAGCTTGCAGAGAGCCCTTGGCCTGGAAGATATGGACGGTATGTTGGGGCTCACGAGGAGAAAGATAACTGCCCTATCGCTGGTTTCAGAGACAAAACACGGACAAAAGAGATCAGTGTTTCTTGGGTCGGAACAGGAAATACTGAGGGGGGAAAATGACCACTTTCGTTCCCTATTGCGGAATGCAACCAGGTGCACATTCAGCAGCTGCGACCCCGGCTCTGTGGCATTTGAGTTGCAGAGATATTCCAAGTGGGTTGGTGGGGCCAGATGACTTGGTCTGACTCGGGGCTGATAGCCGGATCTCGATTCCGACAAGTCGAAACCCCCCGGATGCATGTTCCGAAAGGCGTGCCGACGCGCGCCAGTTCCTCGTGCAGGCGAGAATGAGAAAAGGAACAGTATCGCAATGGTTTAATGGAGTGCGGGCAGCAATGGGATTAGGACGCAACCACCGTTATAGGAGGGGAAATGACGCTATTACGAAAATAGCAACACATCTCCTCGGTGCCGACCCTGGCAGATACACGGCATTCTCACGCAACGTTTTCGAAGAGCTTCTGGATTGGCTTGGCGGCCTGAATGAGAAAACAACAGCAGTTAGCTTCTGTAGTTGAGCAATTAAGGATGCGATCAAAGGTAACAAATCGGAGTGGGGGAGCCTCCAAGTCACACTCTCCCTACAGGGCGCCGGCCGCACCCCACGGGAGCACCCGGCGGTCGCAATCACGAAAAGTTTGACAGAGTAACCGAAACATCTCGGGTAGGACTTGACGGAAAGCGGGACAGCAGTTGCACGTGAGGTCCGACCAATGACGAGATTGCCGTTGGGGCGGGGTGGGTTTAGAGGAGTGTATACGCACATCGATGAACTTCTCAAGATCTTTGTCTAGATTAGCCAAGTCATCTTTTCGCTTCTTGTTATCTGCAATCAGCTTCTGCTTCCGCTTTAGAAGCTCCTGGCGTTGCTGTTCCAGCGCCTCACGCTCAGACCGTTCATGATCAATGCGGGCGGTCATCAGCTCGTTCTCGTCGGCACTCGAGAGCTCAGGATGCAGCTGTAGGAACTCCTCTACTGGGATGAGTGGCAGCTTTTGGTAGTGGTGACTATGAATCAATCGAGACTTAATATTAGCACACCTATATCGACGTCTTGCCAGAGAGATTTTGGGAAAAAGACTGATAGAGCAGGTGGGGTCCCGGCAACGAGGCCCCGGCTTCACGATGCGGTTGTCAAGTCCAGAAGCACGACAGAACTCCAACACGTGGGACCCTGCATGCACACCGCCACGCTAATATCCAGAGCCGGCATTTGCAATGGGAGGATGCGCATTCCAACTTCCAAACTTCCAAAGGGAGGAGGGTTGCAATGGAGCATAAGTAAGATGCATAAATCCATTAAACTGTTGGTGTTGGTACGTGAAAAAAAGGGGTGGATGCTATCACATACTCGTACGACTCGCATGCCTCAATCTCGCCTTGTAAGTGTCGTTGTTCATAGTAGAGGTTTTGTAGTTGAAGATGTAATCTATCGACCTCTTGGCGGGCCTCCGAAGTTTGCGACTTGGTCAGTCTGGCGGTCAATACGGCTGTGCGATTGGAAGCTCGTAGGTCGCCCAGGTCGCCAGAAAGACCCTCCTGAGGCACAGAGAAGTTGTCGGTTTCTTCCGGGTCAGCTGCCATATCGGATTGGGAGTGTGCGAGAAGCTCTAGCAGAGCTTTCCCATGGACTTGGGCGTCATGGGAGGCTGCAATTGTTGCAGCAAGACTGGGCTCAGTCACGAGCGACGATTGTCCGACAGCCATTGTCGAGATGTGGTAGGAAAACAGCGCAATAAATAAAGGGTGGTGAATTTTGTCGCAGAAAGGAAGACGGACCGAATTTCAAGAAAGCGAGCTCGACTCGGGATGCAGTGAAAACAAAATAGGTTTTGAAGTAGAGTAAGGGGATGGTAGAGGAGGAAAAAAAAAGTGTTGTCGGAGGACCACGCGATGTTGCCCCGAGCAAGCTCACACAAGGCTGAAAAAAAATATCGCGTCTCTGCGAATCACGTGATGTGTGTGTTATGTCAGCAGTGTCTTTCTGATCATCCATCCATCCGTCAACAAGTGAGTGATAGGGAGCCAGGGAGTGACGTCGAATTAATCAGAGTCTTCCCAATTGTAATTGTGTGGAGGTTACCCTGCAAATCAAGAGATCAGGGCGAGATTAATTACATTCATATTTGTTTCAAACTTCCTTTTCTATCAGCCACCGACAGAGTCAAGGGAAGGAAAGTAATAGTGGAAAAAAGGATGTCCAAATTTCCGTTAAGGGCTGACTGGTTTGGGACATCCATTTCATTATACAAAATGGTTCGCCTGATCAAACCCCTCGATGTCGTCCCAAAAAAGCGAGCCTGGATGAATCGAGGCTTTGAGGTATGTCTGGACAGAAACCAGAAGAGAAATGATCACACAGGTGGCCCTTCAAGGTAAGAATTCGTATTGTAATTAAGAGTTTCCAACTTCCCATTATCACATGCTTATCGAAACATGTAAGGGTTTGGGTTGCAAAGAGTTATGACAGCGATTGCCGAAGCTGTTAGAGGTTCGCTTCAGAATGCCTTTAATGGAGAATGGGGCTGGAGGAGGGGGTTGTGGATATGTGTAGTTGTGTATATCGTCTTCCTTAAATGCTCATTCGGGATTCTGTCTGGCTTTATCCATCTCAAATATGTGGCGGTTTATCTTCCATCGTATCCGAAAAGATGACAACACCGACGGAAGCTCGTGGGTAAGAGTGTGGTAGCTGCATTGATACTGCAGCTGTGCGGCACTTGCAGGTCTCGTTGCCAGTTGCCGTGAGCCGCGAACCAGAGGGTAAAAAAACAGCTAGTGTCTTGGTAGACTTAGCGCCACTTGCTACGCATCTCACCCCTGGACATCACTAGCAAATGCTATATTCATCCCCTATAACTGAGTACTCTACATGAAACCCAACCACTAGAACACTTCCAGAGCGGCGTCTAATGCGGCCTAAAATATGCACACATAAGATTAAGTAATGTTGTGGCAACTTCAAGGGGGGGCATGTCTCTAATCTTCTTCACCTTTATTGATCTGATTTACACTCATTTCCTCGTCCTCAACCACTGTCTCTCCATATCTTCATTTCTATCCCTTTCCCTGTTTCTTTATCGGCTATCCGAAGATATCAGAATTGGAGGAGCTGAGCATATATAAGCTGTATGCTTCGCTTTGTTCTTTTCAGGTGTCTTCGGGATCGGCATCCTTCAATCTGCTAGCCATCATCCTCCTATTTTCTCGCCTTTCAACCATGGACTTTACTTCAGATATGACTTCAATGCAGGGATCCGCCTGTACTCTCTCAAACGATGCAGCGACCAGTGCTTCTGCATCTGGTGTGAATGCTGCACAGGATGGTGGTGCACGAAAACGTCGGGGCTCGATCTTTCGTCACCGCGGAAGAACTTCTATCGTCCGTCAGATTTTGGACGGGGAGGAGGGTATTATGCTAAAGGCATGTTTTTTCATCACATATATTGCTGCGGATGAACCACCTTTTGGGGCTAGATGAACCCCTCGTGGCCTGCCTGCTTCACCTATATTATTCCTTCTCTCAATGGCCTTAACAGTGTTCAGCATACACTAGCATCGCTAACATCCTTATTTCTTGGAACTTAATAGGTCGACATTTTCCTTTCCGAACTTGACCGAAGATTAGATGCCCTTGAGAGTTACTATGAAAAGGACATCGATGCCAGCATTGCCAAGACCTTTGCCACACTCCAGGCCGTGCGGGAAAGTTGCTCCCTCGCCTCGGAGGAGATGATCGGTGCGGGCCGACGCCGCATCCACTTGATGGTCGAGACTCTCGAGACCCGGTACCACGAGGCTCTGGCCGCTGCTGAATCACTGAACGATAAGGCCATGGTTGCCGTTGACCTTCTCGACACCATGCTCGTTGACTTTGAGCACCGTGTCGCCAAGATGCGCGAGCAGGGCCTCGCTAATGCCGCCGGCGTGGCCGGCCAGTTTATGGGTGAATCCCGCCGCGTGGTTGACGAGGGCATGGGCTTGGCCCGTGAGGTGGTCGACGAGGGTATCGGCCGTGCTATGCGGGCGGCCGGGTCTCTGGAAGAGCACATTCAACGTGCAGTGGTGATTGCCCGTGAAACGCGCCTCATCCACTACGACGATCTCCCGATGCCCTGGCGCATCAACCCCTACATCCTCCGCGGTTACCGCTTCTCTGAGACCAAGGCTGGATGTGTGCGGTCTGCTTTTGGCTTGTCAAACGAGAGTGTCAATATCTGGTCGCATGCTCTCGGCCTCTTCGTGGTGCTGGCCATCGCGTTGTACATGTACCCGTCGAATCCCAACTTTTCCATGAGCACCAAGTGGGATGTGGCGATCGCCGGCATGTTCTTCTTCACTGCTTGCATTACACTGGTCTGCTCGACTATCTGGCATACCATGAACGCCGTGGCCGACGTGAATGCCATCTCGCTCTTTGCCTGCGTCGACTACACAGGCATCAGCGTTCTCATTGCCGCCTCGATCACCACGACTGAGTGGACTGTGTTCTACTGCGACCCTATAAGCCGCTGGGCCTACATGACCACCACTGTGTTCCTAGGCATCGGCGGTGTGATTCTGCCGTGGCACCCCAAGTTCAACGGTTCCAACATGTCGTGGCTACGCGTCGGTTTCTTCGTTGGCCTCGGCGCTACGGGATTCCTCCCGATGTTGCAGCTGCTCATTACTCACGGCGCGGAGTTCGTCTACGACTTCTACTCGCCCATTGCCAAGTCGCTGATGGTGTACCTGGTCGGTGCCTGCGTCTATGCCAGCAAGGTTCCCGAACGCTGGGTCCCCGGCATGTTTGACTACATCGGCGGCAGCCACAACCTCTGGCATGTGGCTGTCCTTGGAGGAATCCTCTTCCATTACTCGGCTATGCAGTCGTTTTTCCAGACTGCCTTCGAGCGCGCCGGAGATGGCTGCCCGGCGTATTAAATCAGGCACCATGCACCTGCACTCGACGTGCTTCATTTCTTTCTGTTCATACTTTTCCTTCAACTATTTATCAACTTGCGTGACCTTCATTTTATTTTCTCCATTGTTGAGCTCTTCTCAGGTCTCGATTTCCATCGGCATTTCCCATTTCTGATTTCATTTTGATCTTACAGTTTCTCACGAAACGAAACACCTAATACTTCAATCATACCGCATTGTGGATAGATATACATGTAGTTGTCTATGGCGACTAACATCACATCACATCAAACTTTCCTTTTCTTTTCAGCATGTTATAACGCGTTACCTGAAGGTCTTACAGCCTTACGAGATTGGGATCTAGAGGAGTGTGTGATTTTTTTTCCTTCGCCGGGCTTTTCTTGAAAGCTCTGGATGATGAAAGAGGCGTTGACAGGAGGAGTCGTTCCATTTGCACGATGCACATGCAGAGTGTGTTCTGTGTGCATGAAGATATATGGTGTGAAAAACCGGGAAAGCTTGAAGATTTCTTGGTCGGGTCGGATGCAACCCTCCTTGATTATTCTCCATCGTCTACACAGCTTGCTTTTTACTTTGCGATAGAGGCGTACTAGAAAATTCATTGATTTTGCCCTGCTTTTCTTCTTCCTTATGGCCATCACGTGAAAATCCACATCAAGTTATGCAACTCAATCTTGCCATTCTGTGATTAACTAACTATTGGCGTTCTCGTTTGCTTCGTTGGTCATAATTCACAACCCATCATGTAACCAATATCCGTATGAAAAAAAGAAATGAAAACCAATGAACGCGAAGAAGCAAAGAGAAGAAGAAGAAAAGCCCAACTAAAAACCAGATATGCAAGACGGATTCCACGAACGCCGGGGAAATAGAGGGAGGGGGGGGGGGGGGGGGGGAATGAAGTCCACACGAAAAAAGCAAATGACTAGAGATACCGGCAATAGAAAATTAAAAGGAGGAAATTCGGAATCATTGAGACCATTTTCAGTAACGTAACGGAGAGAGGAATGCGACCTTTGGAATCCAGCATTAGGAGCTGTAAGTTATCGCCGATAACGAAGAGGCCCTGGCCAGATTTTATTCAGAGCACCAGGGAAAAAGAATGAACATGGTCAGGAATCTCGGGCGCCGAGTGGCAAGATAATCGTGATCTGTCCGCCGGATTGCGACTTACATGGAGAGTATCCACTTCGCACTTGGCGGAGAAGAAAAAGGAGTTTAGTGCTTTGTTTGCTTGTTTGTTGCCCAAGACTCTGGAGAGGATTCGGAATGTTAATTGAGCTCGAGAAGTATTTCTTGATTTGGACTGATGTCGGGTCCGGAAACAAAGACCCAGATGCTCGGGAATACTGAAATTTTTCGGTCCAGGCGGTCGGTATGGGGTCTGGGGTGTGGATGAAGAAATAACGAGATGGCAGGTAAAAATCACGATATCGACTACTACACATGGTCGCACACGACTCCATAATAAACCCCAATATGAAGGGTATATCTTTTGGACTTGTTTTTGTTGCAAATGATGGGCCCAGGCCAATAAAATGGATATGAAAGAGCTATTATTTTCTCTTTCCCCAGATGGAAACTCAAGTTGTGCCTCAAACACCAGACGGCAAGAACTTGCAAATAAGTGAATCATGGCAATGGCTGGACTACCGGGCGTGGGAGACAATATCGGCATACAGATCTTTCGGGATTTTTTGCACGAACGAAATTGTCAGTCGCTTGATCTGTTCGGCCTGCAGAGCAGGGAACGATCGGAGGAGATTGCTTGGACTATACACCAAAAAATGATTAGCATTGGAACGCCGACAGACGGTGAATTCGGGAAGACTAACGCAGGAGAGGACAAGATGGAATCGCGCATCATGTAAAGCTGGGCCACAATGCAAATGATGTTCAGGTGCGGGCCGAAAGCAAACAAAAAGTCCCACAGCTTCAGGACCTCAGGCAAGGGGGGAGTACAGGCACTCAAGGTCAAGACGGAGGGGAAAGCGTAGATCTCGGCGGACAGGCCCTTGGACGAGAGGTACGAACTGAGCTGCTTATCGACAATTGTGAGCACCTTGTCGACTAATGCCAAACCACGGTGCACACCCTCCATAGCTCCACGGATATAGCCCGGGCATTCCTGTGTCAGCAACGCATGGAATAGCACAAACGCCTCGGCCTCGCTCCGTGCAGCGTAAAGGAATGGCGCCGCCAGCACATTCATACCCTGCACATAGGTTCCAGACTCGGTAGCCATGCTGCTTTCCGATCCTTCGGTGGTGAGCGTGAGGGCTCGCGCGCGGCTTTTCGCAGCTGGGGAGGAAGTGTTGGATGACACGGCCGCCGCGATGGCGGTGGCTCCCGGGTTGGTGGCGCTGGCCCCCTGGTAGGCAGGCAGATTTATCGCCGGGGAGGACGATCTCGTTGCTGCATCGTTAGGGAGTGAGGATCGCGTGCTTCCGGGGCGAGATGAGCGTTCGCGTCGTTGGGCTTCGCGTGTATCGTTAAGTTGCCACGCAATGGAATTGAGCAGTCGGATGAGACTGGCTTCACTGACACGACGACGGAACAGTGGATCGGTGGTGAGTGTGCGGAAGGTGTCGTTGCGGATTTTCGAGTAAGCTGGCGAGGCTCCGCGGTGAACGAGGGCAAGGTACTCATCGGTGGGCATGATTCTAGCATCCAACAGGATCAGCCAGACGTAAATTCGTGCAGACGACATGCCATCAGGGTCGCTCTTGATTCCGTCATCCAGGATCTTGAATCGAAGGCTTTCTAGACTAGCGAGGAAGTTTCCCCCCGGAGGGCCATCGCGAAGGAGGCTGGTTATGGAAACACCAGGGTTTGGATAGGGTTGGCGCTTTGTTGGTGGTTTCCGAACAGCGGCCGCAGCGCCAGAGAGTAAGTGTGCTGGAGGCAACGGGACGTCACTGGTAGCACGGCTGCGGTGCGGTTCCCGACTTGTGACAATGTAGCTGGCTTCGCGGCGATGAGGGGAGATGTTTCTGCGGGAAGCGGAAGCTGTCACTACAGCGGCTGATGCCGACTGGAGATTGCTGTTGCTAACACCTCCAGACGACGAGGGTTGTTGTTGGTGCTGGGACTGAAACTGCTGCTGGCGGGATTGAGAAATGAAGCTAGATAGTGGCGGCATGGCGGCATGCTGGGTGGACTTTGCACCGAGGTTGTGGGCAGACTGGAGCTTTCTTAGGGTTCGGTGGGTTCGAGGGGAGGGAGGGGGTTGGAGGTCGGTAACGAATGTGTGCTGAATGTGATGATAAGGAATCTGCGATTCCCGCGTTGGACTGGGCATCGTGGGCAATGGAAGCGGGGACGTTAGAGAGTGATATTAAAACATAGAAAAAAAAGGCCAATTGAGTACCCCGTAGGTCGGGTTGATCGAGGTGTTAGGGACAGGCGGGGTGAAGACCAGGCGGAAGAAACCGACTCCGGATGACGAAGCGGAACGAGATCTGATGAAGACCAAGGATAATACCTAAACGAATGGGAGGGTTGCACTGAAGAAGGCAGAAAAAAGGAAAGGGAACGTAATTGACAGATATGAGAAAGGAGAACGGTGAGGTGAGAGAGAGAGAGAGTGTGTGTGTGTGTGTTTGTGTGCGAATTGGATTGATGTTGACGTTTGCAAAGAGGCTGGCAAAGAAATCGAAAAGAGAGGTTGGTGATGCAGACACGCAGTCGCGTGTGTGGACAAGAAGTGGCGTCTGTGTCGCGTATCAAGTTTTTTTTCTGTAGCGGAAGCGCGGTACACCGCCAACCTCTTTAGCCGCGATGGTTCGTTTGTTTTGCTTGTTGTAGCCGAAGAGAATGACGAACGGACAAAACAAATACGAGTACACGTATGCTGGCTCCTTGGAAGACTTTTATTTACGAGCACATGGATACTGAATTCGTCTGGAAATATCCAAGGTTACGGCCGTGAAGTGAGGCTCCGAAGCTCCTAAAAACATCTGGTTTCTCAAAGTTGGGTACCATCAGCCTGAAGCTGAAGATTTCCTCTCGCAACAAATCCGATCCAAGGCACACCTGATATAAAGTTATCAGGTGCTATTGCACGTGACACAAATCGATTCACCCTTCCCAGTTCCTTTCCACAGATCTTTCTTTTGTCGTTCTTTCTCTCTCCCGACTTTTTTTTCTTTTTAAATATCATTGGCTGTTCTTTCTATTATTCTCTCCACCATCGGGATAGATACCCAGAAAACCCTTGCTTTCATCACCCCTGATTTCGGAACTAACATGGACGACACTGCCCCAAGGATGCGTGGATACGGCCATCATCCTCATGGATGAGGAGACGCCTTCGCCAAACATCATCTTTACAGACGTCACGGATATACTCAAGCGACTCGCCGCCCTCGGCCATGACGATGACACGCTGACTGTGGGGCATGTGTCGGCCGCTGCCTTTCGCGCTCTGGACGTTGAGCGCGACCGGCACGGGCAGCACTTCTGCCTCTTTTACCGGGCCGATGCCGGGTGCGTCATCATCACTATGCCGACAGCGCCGCACGAGTATATGCCCTCAGTCATAAACACCTTCGTGGACCGGGCGATGGACCGCATGGGCGTCGGAGAAGAGCGGGCCTCGGCGTGCTCTATCACCTACAACGCTCCAAACGGCTTGTCGTCGGGTCAGGGCGACTCTACTGGCATTCCTGTGTGGTGCCGTGAACCAGGCGACTGGCCTACGCTTGTTGTTGAGTCGGGCTTCAGCTAGACAATGCTGTCCCTGCGCGCTAAAGGGCGTTGGCAGTTCACCACATCCAATCACCTCATGAAAGTGGTGTTGTTGGTGAAGATGCACGCCTAGCAGGAGACCATTTACATCGAAAAAAGGGGTTGAAGCTTGGGGCCGCCTAGGGGCGACGGGGACGCGCTGGGCGACGCAGACTGGGCACGCGGCGTTGCAACCAGTCTGTGCCAGCCCGATTGATATTGTCCGGGACGGGCCCACACCGATTGCATCAACACCACTCCACACCCGGACCCCGGCTATGTTCCGCGTCGTTGGCGGTCCATTAGTGAGTGGTTGGGTTTTCTGAGATCTTTCTCCGCGTGCCGCGTGCTGGTGAACATGATCTTGTTTTCACAGCCGAGAAACGGTTGAAGGAGGCGATGTTGGTTTGGAGAGCAACGTGCGAGAATGGGACCGAGATGGAGAGAGGGTGCGTTCTGTGTGCCGTGCGAAGTCGTTTGTTGTGCTTAATAGGTGGCATATAATAACCACAAGCAGGACTCAGCGTCGATCACCGCGCGAAACTCAATGCACACTATACCATTAATCATCCATGACTCAGCAGCCGGTTTCTGTTTGACCTGGCTCTAGTCGGGGTCCGATTCCTTGGCTTCACAGGTGGCCGTGCTGGTCGTTTCGGCACTATTCTATAGATAGTCCCTATCTTTCGTCTTGCAGCAAATCTATCGGCCTTAACGCTGTTTTCCGTCGGGATGTCTCCTGGCTGCTAAAGACGGCAACAGGAACACACAACAAAAAGCATAAAATTAAAGCTGGCTCCAGTTATTCTTGCGTCTTCTTAGCTCACATTGCATCAGCGGACTAGGGCCTTCGACACCGGGCTTTTATGGATATGGCCTGTGCCTTGATTGGCCAGTCTCGGATCCCGGCCGATTCGCCATCGCGGAGAACATCGATGGCCCTGGCAAAAATGCAGATTCCGGTACTCGAAAGGCCACTGCTGCATGCGTAATTTATTGGCTTGCGTGATTACCAGCTCCGTACCAATATATTGTGTATGCTTTGGTACCTGCAGTATGTGTCCAATATGCACATATACTTAGGTCAGTAAGTACTGACATGTACTGTATGGCGTCCACTCTGCAACTGATGAGGAGATTTATATGTTAGAGCTTCAGCACTGAATGAGAGGGCCACGCACAATTCTATATTCATGCAGTCTTACGAGTTCTGGAGAATGCCGTGATTGCCACGGGGGGCGAGGCTTACTACTGTATTTTGAGAGAGGGGGGGGGGAAGGGGGGTTTCTGGTAATAGATCTTGGGAATGCTCATGCCTGAGATCTGCTGCAGAGATGTTGAATGGTTCCCAAGATCTTCGAACCGAAATCTTCCCTTCGCTGGATAGATAACGACTGACCGGAATTCTTTTCCTTCGGCAATCCACTTGCTGGCCTGCATTCCGAACCCAGAAAACCCGTCATCGTGATGAATAGTCGGGGCCCAAAACAAGGGAGGACTGGCCTTTCTTACTCGTTTGCAGATTATGTGTACTAGATGTCTCGCTCCGGGTTCCCCCGTACAAACCCGGCACCCAAGATTCTTTTCTCTGCATCTGGAATCAGCCCTCTTCCCTCGAGATATCCTCCGACGAGACTGCTTTGCACGAGTACGTTCTGTGCGACTGTAACTGGCCTTCCTCAGGGTTTGACCATATCTGCATCTGCTACGTTACCGACAACTTTCCAGCGCATTTCCATACCGCCTATGAGGGCATCCTTTTCGGATACACAAGTACAGCACCTCGTGGACATGCATGTCTGAGACACTGGTCGCCGGCCAGTTGTCTTGTCCGTGACCCTCCCCCACAAACACTGAGAGCTTCATTTTACGGATTCTTTCTGCATGACCCGGACTTGTTATCGTGCGTGCTCCGTATTTCGTAGCCAAGCTCTTCAGAGAACGAGACACTCGGACTAAGAGACTGACCCGGAAGAAATTCGTAGCTGAGAACAGCGTTCATTAGACAAGCTTTCATGCTAAAAAATGCCACGAAGATGAACATGGAAACCGGTGTTAAAGTCCGCATACTGACTGACTGAAGAGAGTGGACAAGGTAATCCAAACACCAGCCATATGATTTCTCTCTGCGGTACCGCTTGTGTCTGTCCGTGGACTCTGGTCTGGTGTTCCTGGATCCCACTTTTCGTAAATGACGACATGTTGACCCCCCAGTCAACACTGCTGTTCGCGCCCCCTCTGGTTGTTAATCGACAAAATCTTCCCATCCGCATGGTTCTCTTCGGGGTTTCCTGGTGATTGATCAATCTGATTAAATACTTTGGGCGGCTGCAAATGCCACACTCTTCCCCTCTTCCCGAGCTTGGGGCACGTATACATAAATATAGAGATAGTACAAACTTCATCTTTTATTTAGAACCATCACTAGTCAAGAAGGGGGAGAACTCCGCCATAGTTGAGCCTAACTAAGTGCCCCATCAAAGCAGGAAGGATTTTCTTCGAGACTTGCCTCTTCAAACGAGGAAAGATACCTCACAGACACAAGCTGGCTGCCGCCTGCAGCTACTTTCTTCTTGAGACTTGAATGAAGAGAAACTCCAGCAAGTCTCAGCTTGGCATCTTTCTTCTCCCTCCTCTCTTTTCTTCCATAGTGTTGAGTCTCTTATGTCCTTTCTCCTTGAACTTCAGTCTCTGTAGTCTCAACTTACACGGTGCTGTTACCGACTCTCTTTACCAAGCTCTGTCCTCAGCTTCTGTTCTTATTTTTGCACACTGATCTTCTTCCTCTTCTTCTTACCCCCTCAGAAAACATCGACGGGAATATTCTTCCTTTTTCTAGTTCCTTTAAATCCCTTTGCATCGTGTCCTGTCCTTTCACACACGCCCTCTCCCCCTGGTAGATTTCAAATTATACCCCCCTTCTTCTTGACTTGATCTTTACAAAGCACCATCTCCTTGTCGGCCAAAATCTCGACCGATCGCTCCCTAACGTGTTTGGCATATATACATCGCCCTCCCTCATCTATTAACTTATATATCTCCCCGAATGCTCTCACTTAATTTATCTTCATATCTGATCTTTCCTTTGATCCTCAATATTCCCGAAACCCTGGATATCTAGGCCGGGCTTCCCCCTTGCAGTCGTCTGTCACACACCCCAGATATTACGCGAGTTTCCTTTCCTATTGTGCCATACATACACCAAGCATCCTTCTACACCATCTACCACCACCTCTCAGTCTCCCTCTTCCGCTCGCCAAGACTGGAGCGAGCGGCTGATTGACAGACAGGCGTCGCACTCAACTCCCTCCCACCTTCTTGCCCCAGAATCTCAGAACAAACGAGCTGGGAGTCCGTCGTTCGACCGCTCGATCTCGTTTCCCGACAAGGACTTGCGCAACCAGCCTCCGTTGGTGTTGCTGCAATCCGTTATGTCTCCCACCCTCAACCGGACCGGCCGGGTCCTAGCTAAGGTTCTCGGCATCAAGCTTGACGACCGCCAACAGTGGGACTCGGAGGAGTTTGTGCGCCGCGAATCGACAGCCAACTCGTTTGAATCCACCGAAACTCATATCTTCATCGAGGACGAGCCCAGCACTCTTGGCTGGATTCATGACCAGATTCCTTCTTCGCAACAGTTTGGAGCCTATGTTCTCTCTCTGTTCCCGTTTCTTAGCTGGATCGGCCACTATAATGTGCAGTGGATGATCGGCGATCTAATTTCTGGTTTGTCTCTCGCTTTATGTGCTCCTGAGAAATGTTAATTTCTAACCGTATCTATCTGATACAGGAATCACCATCGGCGCTGTCGTTGTTCCCCAGGGCATGGCTTATGCCATCCTGGCTGATCTTCCCCCCGAATATGGGCTATACTCATCGTTCATGGGTGTTGCTGTATACTGGGTGTTCGCTACTTCAAAGGATATTACCATCGGCGTGAGTACACACATAGCTTTCCAATGGTGGTGCAGCTTCTTATAGGAAAGCCCTACTAACCGAGCTCCTTTCCTCACGCTCTAGCCTGTGGCCGTCATGTCCACCCTCGTTGGAAATGCCATTATCGACATTCAGAAGACCCATCCTGATCTGAGTGGTCTCTCTATCGCTGCCACTCTGTCGATTCTTGCCGGCGCGGTCATTTTCTTCATTGGCTTGATCCGCTGTGGGTGGATTGTTGATCTGATCTCGCTGACTTCGCTGTCGGCCTTCATGACTGGATCGGCCCTCAGTATCGCTGTCGGACAGATCAAGAGTCTGCTCGGCCTATCGGGATTTTCCACCCGCGAGGCTGCGTATAAGGTCTTCATCAACTCGCTGAAGCATCTCGGAACTGCCAAGTTGGATGCTGCTATCGGTATCACGGCGCTCGTGTTGCTCTATGCCATCCGCATCATTTGCTCACTCGGCACCAAGTACTTCCCCGAGAAGCGACGCACGTTCTTCTTCGCCAATACCCTGCGCAGCGTGTTTGTCATTCTTCTGTATACCCTGACTAGCTGGCTGGTCAACCGCCACAGACGCAGCAAGCCGGCCTTCAAGATCCTGGAGCACATTCCGAGAGGTTAGTTTGAGACTTTTTCTTTTTTTTCTTTCCGTTTTTCGTCACCTAAATCTAACTCATTTCTCACTCTAGGTTTCCAACATGCTGGCGTTCCTGATCTTACCCAGGAATCTGCAAGTGCTGTTGCTAAATATCTTCCCGCTGCCATCATTGTCCTGATCGTCGAGCACATCGGAATCTCGAAGTCGTTTGGTCGCATCAATAACTACGTCATCAACCCCTCGCAGGAACTTGTTGCCATTGGAATCACCAACCTGCTTGGCCCGTTCCTTGGTGCCTATCCGGCTACTGGATCCTTCAGTCGTACGGCCATTAAGGCTAAGTCGGGTGTGCGAACTCCGTTTGCCGGTGTCATCACAGCCATCGTCGTTGTTCTTGCTATCTATGCGCTCCCCGCCGTCTTCTTCTATATTCCGAGCGCCGCTCTCTCTGCAGTTATCATCCACGCCGTTATGGATCTGATTACCCCGCCCAACACCATCTACCAGTTCTGGCGTGTGTCTCCTCTCGAGGTGCTAGTGTTCATGATCGGTGTATTCGTGAGCATCTTTTCCACCATTGAGAACGGAATCTATGCTACAGTCTGCGTATCAGTGGCGATTCTTCTGTATCGCATCCTGAAAGCAAATGGAAATTTCTTGGGACAGGTCAAGGTCCACTCTGTCCTTGGTGACCACGTTATTGGAGGTCTTCCTCTGCCCCCTGCGCCAAAGCCTGCTTCGTATGGCACCTTCGAGTCTGAGACCTCCGCTGCTAACGCCTCCCGCGACGTGTTTCTGCCGTTTGGCCATGGTGGCGGAACCAACCCGGAGGTTTCTTTGGAGCACCCGTACCCTGGTGTGTTCATCTACCGTATGTCGGAAGGCTTCAACTACCCGAACGCAAGCCACACGCTTTCAAACCTGACCGACTACATCTTTGCACACACGCGCCGCACCACGCCACTGCACTACGAAGACCGTGGTGACAGACCGTGGAACGACCCCGGCCCGCTCCCGTTCAAGTTGAAGCGTCGCCATGTGGCCGGAGCCGGCAGTATAAAGGACGACGACGTTGAGTCCGGCCTCCCGACCCTCAAGGCCATTATTCTGGATTTCAGCTCCGTGAACAACGTCGACATCACTTCCGTGCAGCGTCTCATTGACGTGCGGAACCAACTCGACCGCTACGTGGAGCCTGATGTCGTTGACTGGCACTTTGCGTACATCAATAACCGGTGGACCAAGCGCGCACTTGCCTCGGCCGGCTTCGGCTTCCCATCGCAGCGATCTGACGGCCTGACCCACCGCTGGCGGTCGATCTTCAGCGTGGCCGAGATTGGTGGGTCCGACTCCGCGGCCGCGGTCGCCGAGAACGAGGCCAACTCGGCTGTGCTGGCGGCCGCCGCTGCTGCCGCCGCGTTCAAAGATGGCGGATCGGCCCCTGCGTCGTCGTTCGGCCACGAACCCCATGACGATATCAAGCCTGCCGGATTGGCATACACTTCGTCCGCGCAGCCGGGTACTCCTCAGCGCGCGGCCGAGAACCGCCACTTCAAAGGGGTCGTGGTGCATGGCCTTAACCGCCCGTTGTTCCACGTCGACCTGACCAGTGCGTTGCAGAGCGCCATTGCCAATGTTGAGGCACGGGATGAGGCGATTTTGACTGAAGCAGCTGGGAAGAACTAGACGCACATTTTGGTTAAGGAGTTTTTGGTGTTGGCCTGTTATTAGAAACTATCATTTCTGCTTGTGAGCAAGAGGTGCTCATATACAACAAAAAGTTCATTAATGATGTAGCGGGCGTATGAAATTTTGGGGGTTTTGGCATTAAGATTAGGACTTTTAGGGATACTTGTAAAGGCATTAGCGTCTTCATACATGCATAACTTACGCACACAAGATATACATACACAAGAGCATTTTTACTGATAAAATTTATGTCCCAACCTTCATCTCTAGGAGTGACTGAACTACTCAAGACCTCAAAACAAGGAAACAGGAAGAGTTGATATGATAGACAGACAGGCAGCCCTGGCTTTTATATATAGAGCAGTAAATTGAAGCAAGAGGTATAGACAAAGTCTATAGCAAAGTCAATTCATTGAAATGAGTAAACAAGTCTCGTTAATAGAAAAGCAAAATGACCATGTGACAATATCCTCCAACCAGCCTGAACCCCTCCATTCCATTTAAGTAAATCAGTTTATTTTGTTTTCTTGAATCAATGCATGCATGGTGGCCTCTGAGCTGACTTTTCATACTACTCTTATCCCGAAAGAAGACCCCCTTAAGCTGCGGAGAAGATAGAAAATTGACCAAGGAAAGAAATCAACCAAACCACAATTACTCCTCAGTCTCCTCCTCAGCCTCCTCCTCCACAGCCTCTTCATCCTCAAAGGAACCAGAGGGCACCTCATACAAGCGCAGGATCGGCTTGTTGGGGTCCTTGGCGAGAACGAACTTGCCCTCCTCACGGGCAAGGCACATATCCGCAATGGTGCGGACAATACCCCAACCATTCGAGAGCGACAGGTTCATTTGAGCCGCAAAGTCACGCGGCTTCCAGCCGACGACGCCGAGAATGACGTGCTTGTCGTTGGCACGCGGGGAGGCGCGCGAGACGAAACTGTGGGTGGAATCGAGCTGTTAGTTATCTCATCGGATGGGAAAAGGACAAAACAGAGGAAAAGGGACAAAGAGACTCACCCAAGCTTCATCAGGTCAGCCTTGGCCAAAATGCTCTGCACGGTCCAGCGCGCCAGCTTGCAGCTGTTGTTCTTCATCTCGGTGGCCATAACGGCTCCACGCTGCGTGGACAGTCTGGTGCGCCAGTCGAGGGCGCCACCGCTACCGGGAGCCTTGCTATCGAACTCGTTCAGAGCCTTGATAGTCAGGAACTGGTCCTCGCCGTTGAGCGAGTTCTTCTGCA
This sequence comes from Knoxdaviesia proteae, assembly GCA_001510565.1. Classification (NCBI taxonomy): domain Eukaryota; kingdom Fungi; phylum Ascomycota; class Sordariomycetes; order Microascales; family Gondwanamycetaceae; genus Knoxdaviesia; species Knoxdaviesia proteae. Next base: position 52,247 of record LNGL01000012.1, on the reverse strand, counting down.
CGGCGTCAACCTCTGTCCGGACGATCAGGTACAGCGGTTCCTCGTCGTTGGTCGACAGGTCGAAGCGACGGTACTTGTAGCCCTTGCTCGCAGGGGGGTCGGTCTCTTCCGACGCGTTGTAGAAAGGATTCGTTCCGCTGAACTGCACCTTGCTGGCATCCTCCTGAACAACCTGGTTGGCAAAGTTGTGGTTGATGTAGGTGGCCTCCTGCGAGAGCTCGCCAGGCTGGTTGATCAAGTCACGGTTGCCGTCGGCGGCATCCATCGGGCTATCGGCGGCGTTCTCGTTGACGGTAACCATGTCGAGCGCAGCGTTGTCGCGCTTGTCAAAGAATATCTTGTTGCCCTGTCGGATGATAACAATGTCCCAAGGGTACACCGACCGGGGAGCGCACATCAGCATCGAGAGCACGGTGTCAGTGGCGAAAATAGTGGCCTCGTCCTTCTCCGCAAGCTCCTGGATAATCGGATCGAACGAGGTGGTAACATTGTAGTAGGCACGGTCGAGAGGCACCAGCTTCTTCTCCGCGTTCTTGACAGCCTGGCGGTCGTAGGTCCGGTCGTAGTAGTAGACAAAGCCGTATGTGCCGACATCTTCGCCCTCGTCACAATCCAGGTTGAGCTTGGCGAGGCGGGTGAAGTCGATTTCCTCAAGCAGATGCCACTCGGCCTTGATGTTGATGCTGGCATCGCGGTTGCGGGCCGGCTTGTCGAAGTCCTTCCATCCGAACCGGCGGCCGCGTGCGCCGGTGTTTGACCGTCCGCCGCGGCTGTCGTATCCGTATCCTTGCCGGCCAGCGCTGCTCTTCTGCAGTGTCTGACGTCCTCCACGCGCATCACCACGTCCGCCCCGCGCGCCCCGACCACCACGCGTGAACACAGCACCGCGACCGCCAAATCTCGACTTGGTGGCGTCTCTGGCGTTGCTGACAACCGAGAATGTCGACTCGTCCTCGGCGGGAGGGGCGTTGAAGGTGACGGTCTGGCCTGAGCCATAAACATTCTGTTCTAATAGTCCGAAAGAAAATGGCAAGACCTCGTTAGCAACCGAGTTTCAACTTGAACATTGCACGATCTGCTGCCAACAAGACCAGCTCTCTTACCTCTGTGAGCGCGGTTGTACTGAGCACGACCTCCACGGCCTTCATTTCCCTTGTTGTCGGACCAATCGGCCATCCGACCCAGCTTATCACCCTTCGAAAACGGGGCATACGGAACTCCATCGAGGGTAGTTTCAGATGTCACTGAGAAACCCCAGCCATCGCTGCTGGGGCTCGCGGCAGCGATCTTTGCGAAATCCATGATTGTGAAACCGAACGTGATAAGTCAATTTGAGGTTACTGACCAGAAATGAATAGTAAGAAAAAAATAAACGGGCAGTATTAAGAGGGGGAAGAAAAGAAAGATCCTCACAGTAACAGAGGTCTATTATTTAGGTTGTAATGAACAAACGAATCTATCACCAGGGGTAAAATACCTGGTGGGGTTATTTGATGCTGAATTTTGTGTGGCTCAATAATAGAATCATGGATTTTTTTCAGATCATAATTATTTTTGCAGCAATCTTCCTGTCAGTGGGCTTTTTTTGTGAAGGTGGGGTGTGGGGCAAGCAATTCACAGAAAAAATTTGAGAGCATAATGTGACTTATCATGTGACATTGAAAAGGAGGGTTAGTATATCACGACCATAAATAAGGGTCCAACCCTTAGAGAGACTGGTGTTAACCCTAATACATCACATCTTGAAATGCTTAGTAGAGGTAGGTACCAGGTACTTATATATAACCAGCCTATATCACTTTATAAAGATAGTGTCGGAAATTAGAGAGGAGAAAACGACTAACAAATCAAGAAACCAATATCACAATCTACAAGCTAGGGAAACTAATCCAGAGATACTGCTTCCACGTCTGCAGGGAGGTATTTGGTTATATCTTCAAGAACACATATCCAGCCAGATATAACAAGAATAGATAGCCCGGCTAAAACACCATATCAGTCTTGAGTGAGAAGATAGTCTCAAGAGCATCACGAACCTCAAATTCCTCAATGACAGCTCCAAATCTAGATAGGTCAAGAGAAGAAAGGGGGTCAGCACGGGCACATCCCTATTTGTCAGTTCGGTGGGCCGGTCTCTGCTTCGTGCAAGCATCCTTCTTTCTTGCTCGATAACTTACCCATAGCAGTGGACTTTATTGATAAGCTCGTCAGCCAGCTTTATAAAGTCCTCTGAGGTGAGCAGATAGAAGCGCGGGTCGCTGGTGATCATGCCCCAGGCCATTACAGGCGTGACCTCGCCATCAAGGTCCAGCTGTTGGCTCAGGTCGAGAAGAGTGTAAAGGTCTGTCTTTGACAGCTCCCACGTCCGCTGGCCAACACCGCCATCATTGTGCACGTGAGTGCAACCAAACGGAGTCTCCTCGTCCATCTTGGTGAACGCCATAGGCGGGCACGAAGCCATCAGTGCATGGCCATTAGGGGTATTTCCCATCTCAGTAGTCAACTCGAGGACCCATGGGAGGTGCTCCATGCAAGGGCGTTCGAGACTATATTTAGACATTGAGTGTTAGCAATTAAACGTCTAAACTGTGCAACTGCCGGCAAAGTGGTGATGGGTGATTGAAAGGGCCAGGGCTGTAGAGGAGGGCCATCGATATGATGACTGCATGAATAAAACTCGAGTTCCACAGAATTGCTTTGGTGAAGACAGTGAACTCAATGAGTGTGGCACGCACCATTACAAAGCAATCCACTCGTATACATGGAAACGTATCCAGCAGACGATAGTAAAAGGGGTGAGATAGATTCACAGCGGTGTGGAAGTTGTGCAGAAGGTAATCAGAAAGTGAAACGGGGAATAGGTATTACTGACACACTTGGTGTAGTGGGGAAAAAATCAACGAAGAGAGAATTGACTACTCATTTCCTCAGATTGAATAGGAAAGGGGTGGAGTTAAGGCATAAGAACAGAAGCAAAGCGGATGAGATAGGGCAGGGTGAGACATGCAGGAGTAAACATTTCATATGTACAGTTCGGTTATTTTTGGGGAGGAGAAGGGTATGCCTTCGAAGGGTTATCGTACGTTAAGACGAAGTCAATGCCGGCTTGCTCGTAGTCGATGGGCTGAGCATATTTTTGGCCGGGTACTTGAGTTCGGGCAGCAGTAAGAGAAGACGACGGGGTGTATGAAAGAGGCTGCGAAACTGGCGACGCGGAGGTGGCTGTCGATTTGGAAGTCAGGGGAGGGGTGAAGGCATTGTGAGATCCGGCTGTGTAGCTGTGACCCGAGACACTAGCGCTTGATGTGTGTCCGGCACTGGCGTCAACCATGTGTTCATCTGCGACAGACGAAGTACTGACACTAATACCATTCTGCATCAATACAGAACGGAGATGGCGGTTCTCTTGGAATAGGGTGTCCTTGTCTTTGGAGATATTGGTATAGATCTCTTTTAAACGCAACACTTCGTCCTCGAGAGCCTTGATGTAAAGTTCTTTTCTTTCACGGTGCGTTCTAAGCAGAGGATTGCAATTCATGGTTAGTAAAACAGACGATAGCACACATGACCTTGGAGAGCAGCCGAAGAGGAGCCAACTCTAATGTCTGACGATAAATGATCGCCATAGTGCAATCAATTGATCGGAAGGAGCCAAGATTGTTTCTAGATCTCCATACCTTTGAGCCTGGCGGTTGAGTTCCTGGCGTCGCGTGAGGGCAGGCTTGCTGTCAGGTTTGGGCCCCCGCCGCTTTGGAGGGTTGGCCTCATCTGCAGTATATTAATGATATTAGGTTTGGCAGGCCTCCCAGAAAGCAGGAGCAGATAATTACATACCTCGTGCCGTCCGCTTATCGGCAAGGTTTTTCAGCAAAGAATCGTCAAGAGAAGAGAGTGCGCCGTTGTCGCCATCGGAAGAAGTGCCGGCTGTTTGTGGGGCTGAGCCCACTGGCGAAAATCGGGATGACATTATGAAGCTGCAGAAGAGGACGCCGCGAGCGGCCGCGAAACAGAGATAAAATCAATTGGTCCGATAAATGCTGGTCATCCTAGATATATATCGTTAGATTTCATGTTTAAACAATAAAACGGGAAGTGGGGAAGGAAGAG
>LNGL01000012.1:34188-48110 GCA_001510565.1 Knoxdaviesia proteae | reverse complement strand
CAAGAGATGCTTCAAAGGCATAAGGAGGAATGGAGCATAGCTAGGAAGTGGTCAACTGTTGCCCATACCACGAAGAGCTTCAAGCCACGGACAATTTAGTGCGACTGGCCCAGTTAGAGAGAGCCGCCAGACACCAAAACACAAAAAAGAACCGGTTGCGACAGTTCGCTCAAAAAGTTTCGATGGGGAGTTTGGTCGATACTGGAGAAGCGCACTCGTAGGAATCAAGAAGGAAAGATGACTGGTTTAGATGCTGCAAGAGGTCAGGATGATAGATACAGGGAGGATGACGGAGAGGGATGTAATGAGGGTACTATAAGAGTTCTGATGATGGTAAAGGAGGCGAGTTTAGTGTGATATGATAGAGAGAGAGAGAGAGAAGTTTGTGCGCGTAGTAGGAGAAAAATGTCAAGTGTGGCTAGATTGAAGCTTTTCTTGCGATCGAGGGAGTTTGATAAGCGGTGTTGGATCACCACAGAAAGAGGGTCTGGGGCCCACAGAGATAAATACCGCCGGACTTAGAGGCACGAGACAAGGATACGTTTCTGGAACCTATGCCACCGCAAGGCTGACTGGAGATGGTGGAGGAAACAAGTGAGAATAGAGAGAAGTGGAAGAACAAGATATTATGACATACAAATGCCTCCAGTGGAAGGGATAGCGGAAAGACCCAAAAATTACACGGCTCGGCGGAAGCAAGGGCGCGGCAGAATCGGTCACTCGTCAGAAGAAGGGCAAGTTACTTCTGTCGGTGTGTAACATCAATGGGCAGCCTCTCGATAAAACTAAAATCGACGGTACTTAAAGATGATCTGCAGATGGTGACGATGTTCGTCCGGGATCAACGAAGAGGTGCCAAGGGAAATTATCGACCGAGTCGCCACCGATCTTGAGGTAGCCGAGGAAAGCAAGTGAGGAACGTCAGGGACAGGAACGAAACAATGTAACAAGATACAAGAGATTCAGAGCCTCAGACTGCGGAGTGGTGATGTTAACAAGCGAGGTAGTGATGGTGAGGATTGGGGGTGGTGGTTGCAGCGATCCTGCAGGACTACACCAAACACATGGCAAAGCAAGATCAAACCAAAGAAACAGAAAGTATCGAAAAGATCTAAAGGGGAGAAAAAAAACCCCCCAAATCGCCCCCAAAAGAGGTGAGGCGATGTAAAATGAAGATGGTAAGAGTGTGAGCTGAACTCGGGTATTTGGAATGGGTGAGCAAGGACTAGGCCGAAAGATTTCAAATTAGTTTTGGTAGACGGCGGCGGAGTATTTATACTGGAGCTCGGCTTTCTGGAAAGCTGCATTCTCATAGGGACCGCGAACGTAGTGGCAATTTAGAGGCAGAACGGGGAAGTCTGGAAGAGGATAAGATTAAACCAGCGTTACATAGAAGAACAGAAGTCAAGCTCGTTAGTCCAGGGCTGCTGTACGTAGGGTTGCGGTCGCTAGAATGTAAGACGTAGGAATCATGCGTAGCACTTACATACCTCCGTATCATCGATTGCCCCTCGGAATGCCAACACACACCCTTATTCTTTTTGGTTTCTCGGGCAGCGACTTCGGACGAGACCCCCGAGATACACTTATACTGACTATACGTCTTGGACGTCTTCGATTCCGCCTCTGGAGGCCGTTCGGCTAATGATTCATAAAAGTAAAGCACTTTCATGTCCTCAGTCTATGACTTAACTAGACAGTTTGAAGCGAGGTGTTGCTTTAACATTCTTAGGTACTTATGCGACTCTGGCCAGCTGAGCGGGGTGCTAAACTCGAATGCAATCTAGGTCGTGGCGTGAGACAGAGAGACGGGCGTGGGTAAGCCCGGAGACAACAATCGCGCAAATCCACCCAGACATCCATGCGTTCGTGGTACAACAGTTCGCTTGATGTCATTTCCGCGCATTCCGTACTACATGCTCCATCCGATCTATCCATCATCGCCATATCATTATGATAGCAGCAAGGATAGAGCACACAGTACAGTACACACCTGCGGAATGGAATTGATACAAAGAAAGGAACAAAGGGCGTCTGTAGTATGTAGATCAACGGGACCTGGGGGTGTCTCCGTCGGAGTTGCCTGGAACGATATTGCCCCGCAGCATCGGATTCTCGGAGCAAGTGTTCTCTCCACCACCCCCCCATCCCGAAATACATGCATTTTGAGCGGAAGAAATTCAAAGCGTGCGTGCACCATGATATCAACGGGTCGACTTCTTTGAGTCTATTCTTGGGTCCTGGTGGTGGTGGTAAAGAGCAATTTCCTCTATCATGTCAAATCGGCCGAGATCCACATGTAGTGCAGCTCTTCCGAGAAGAAACTCTCTGTCTGATCCGCGGGGTATCAGTGTGCCTCTAACTTGCATGGACGGCGCAGAAAAGTCGGTCTATTCACGGTAACTCTCCTACGAACCATTTTGCAACGATCCCGAGAAACCCAAGCCAGTACTAAAGCATGTGAGCCTTATGAGGCCAAGTTAACCTTTGTCTTCCACATATGTATACCGGCCAATGCCCTCGTTTGCTTTCGCTTCCTCGTACGGAGACATAGATACGAAGTCCAACACAAGCCAGTTCGCCACTCATTTTCGACGCCCTACCACAGACATGTGTGGAATTTGTGTCGCTTGTAGCAAATTCCACCCAATTCGCTATGTATGGACGACATCAGTTTGAACCCTAATCTTCCACTGCAACTAAACTTTCAGTCGGACTGAATGCTCCGAAAATACATAAGTCCTTGGGGCTCTCCGCCTGTAACCACAAGGTCTAGAGTCCGGTCCATGTAAACGGAACGCAGGGGTTCAATGAGAAGATACAAGCCGGGATGGGATGTTGTGCCTATCCACGGGCATCACCCTCAGCAGGCCTTTTCGCACTTCACGGCTCTTTCGGATCCTGGTTCGCAATGACTTGCCACCAAGATCGGCGATAAACCCCATCAGCTGGGCGCCCAAGCTATAGCGACCTTAGTACCTATGCAAAGCACCTCGCTCAACTCGTTGCTCTCTCTTTGCTTCCCAGCGTTCACCACAGTAACCATCACCCGGATTTTGAAACCCGCACATCCGTCCAAATCTTTATTTCCCTCACCCCTCAGGCTCCCGGATCAGTTCTGGTGCAATAAAGGGATTGGTTCTAGATGTCAAGATGTTGGGGTTCACGAGACAGGGGTGCATCCGTAAACCGCCCACGAGTAAGTGGTGGGATGAGTGTGTGCATGTGCGTTCCTATGTTTGCATGTAGAGCAGGCATCATCGTAGCCGAACCCAGTGGAGTGCTCAAATGCTGATCTCAAGCTTGACAGCCCTATCTATCTAAGACAAGGCTGGTGCCTCTATTCGGCGAGCAGTTCATGAACCCCCCCAACTGCCTTGAAAGGCTGAATCACTCATTAAAGGATTTTGTAACTTGTCCGCAATGATGATATGTGCTTATCACGGTCAAGCTCTCCCTCCTAACTCTGAAAGTTGGGAATTCGAGGACTGACTGCTGCTCCGGTCAACAAACGCCAGCAAAAGCCAACAGAATAGACCACACATCCAGACAAGCGGGAAAGGCAATAGTCACAATGCTCATTCAGAGCTTAGAAACCCAATAATCCGGTCTCAACGCCAAATTTGTTGGGAGGTTGAGACCCTCCTTTGCAATCTACTTACTTACAGAGTCTGAAGAGTTATCACAGCATCGTTTTTTAGGGTTGGTTGTCAATTTTGCCTGCCAGATGTGTTTCATGCGATACTTATACCATGGGATCGGCGCAGTCCATACCACATGTACATGTGCCCCAACAGGAAGTCTGTGCGGATACGATGCGCACACATGTGGTTTCTCTCTTTTTGGTGACCATGCCAGTAGTGAGTGGTCTTAACAATCTCTGTTCTCATACCAACATTTCTGTGATTCCTCAAACCTTCTCTCTTAACCAACCTCGACGTTTTTTCACCCTTTCAATAATATTTTCCTGCTCTTTTACTCTTGATTCGTGCTGCATCAACCACTCTCAGTTCCTGGAGAGGATAATATTTATCAGGTCCTTTTGCCCTCATTTATTGGCTCTTGTCAGCCAGTCACAGTCTATCTAGGTTTGGTTTGAATCTGCACTAGATGCGGCGCATCCCGCCTCGTCTGTCCAAAGCACTCGATTCTTCAGAATAGCGGCCACATAATCGCCGAGCCTTCGAGGGAGCACTGGTTGCCACCAAGCGATTGCCAAAAATAGGAGGCCGCTGCACGACTAAGGGCATCAAGGGCCGGAGAGATACCCAACTGCAACCATGGCCCAGCGGATTGGCCTTTTGACTTGGCTGCGCGGCTTCATAATTGCAGTGCCGTGGGTTCTTAGCTTGATTGTCGGCGACCTCCTCATCTCACTCTTACTGCCAATCAAGCCGGTTGCACCAGATTTTGTCTACCAAATATCGTCAGCCATTGCCACCGTGGTGTGGCTATGGATCCAGCATATATTCGAGGCGACCAACGGCGCCTGCATCACCGCTTCGGGCGACGTGCTCGCCCTGCCACCGGGCGAGTCGGCCATCGTCGTGGCCAACCACGTGGCTTGGTCTGACTTCTACATGATCCAGCATGTGGCCATTAAGGCGTCCATGCTGGGCTATTGTCGCTACTTTGCCAAGGCCGAGCTCAAGGTCGTACCCTTCCTAGGGTGGGGCTTCTGGGCCATGGGATTCCCCTTGGTCTCGCGGAACTGGCAGCGGGACCGTCGTGAACTTGACAGGGTTTTCTCTGGAATCATCGACCGTAAATGGCCAACGTGTAAGCTATTCAACCGATAATCCCCCTTCATCTCTTCATCCCCCGCTCCCATCTTCTCCTTTGTGCCCACACTTTCTCTCCCCTGTCATCGGCTTCTTGTTCAGTGAGGTCCGGTAACCCGGATTGGCATCTCCGCGACCCTTGACTGGATGGCCATATATGAACTTAGAGGCCCCATTGGACATGAAGATGTGCCATGGCTTCTCTTCCTTCCGCTTCTGGTACGGACGCTGATTTTTATCGGTCGTGATAGGGCTCGTCAGTTTCAGCGAAGGCACGCGATTCACTTCGAAGAAATACGAAGAGTCACAAAAGTTCTGCAAGGACTCAGGCCGCCGCCAACCCAAGCACCTTCTTTATCCACGCACGAAAGGCTTCATCACCACTGTTCAACACCTCCGGCGCACTGACCATATGGCAGCTGTCTACGATCTCACCATTGCCTATGAACACAAGGGCCGGTTCCAGGTGGCCCCGTCAATTGTCGAGTCGCTTATCCTGCCCCGCTTGTCAGACCCCTCCGGAGCTGGATATAAGTTCCATGTCCATGTTCGACGCTTCCCAGTGGCAGAACTTCCGCTCACGGATGATGGATTGTTGACCTGGATGGAAAATCTGTGGGTTGAGAAGGGTGAATGGCTAGAGGAGAAGCGACTGGAGTGGACTTCGTCAAATTAGATGACGCCTGTCAGTATTCGGCTAGCATGTGGTCTATCGTGTTTGACCTAGATGGCTTCCTCCCAGTCTATTCGGGCCCCCTGTTCTCAGATGTCGAGAATCTGATCCACGAACTTCAATCTCCCGTGTGTCTACCACTATCGTCCGCGCTCGAGTTTGGTTTGAATGCTGCCTGACCTCCCCAGTCCCTTCTAGTTATCTTCAACTGCACTCGGTATCAGTTTGACCTTTCACCCATGAACAAGAAGACATCGATCCTCTACGAGTGAAGTCTCAGACATAGTGTGTCACACAGCAGCCGCAGTCCTTTTGTGTCTCAATCATACTGCCAACATTGCCGTCATACTTCAATCTGATATCCAACTGCTGTCTGCTACCTTCTCCTCCAACTGGAACCAGCAAAGTGGGCAGTGCACGCTGATGCATGCTATTTACTTCAATATATGGCTTTGCAACTCATCTTAACGATATTTGATAATGCCCGTCTCGGTAAATATGCAAAACCCGGGAAATATCCACGACAGCCTCCTCTTCTCGACCGCATGCCCACTCTATGAGCTTCAGATGCTTCGAGAAGGGTCAATCTATGCACTAGATTCCTGCCTTGCGGCACATTCGAGTCGTCCAGGTTTTATCTCAAAGGTCTCTCCGGATGCACCGCATAATTCCCGGATTCAGTGCTTAAAGTGCAACTGTGCTAATCTAAAGTCCAGTTTATATTAGTTGTCACTTATCTGCCGCGTCCCAAGTCCTATAAAATCTGCTTTTCCGCGAAACGGGAATGTAGACGGCCGGACAAAATGGTGCACACAATGTCCTGGCTCTCTAGTCCAGTCATGCATAGATATTCAGCCTGCAACATCATATATTGTGGTCGTTGCAAAAAGGACCGGCCACGAATGCGGATGGGGGTTTGGGTACCAAGAAGCATGCCGAGATTTCATTCTCAACATGTGCCCATGAACGGGCTTCCCAGCAGGGGAACGTTGAGGGCTGTGGTAATGGAAGTGCCGTGTTCATCGTCCCTTTGTTCCCAATATAACAGTCGGCGTCAATTAGCTCTAGAAAGCAGCACATACACGAGCTCTTAACGGTTCTGCAAGAGGCTGAGTTTGGAAAGTTGACGGGATAGCGGTCGAGTGGCACGCTTAGTTGTGTTGCGCTCCTTCACTTGTTCGGGTTGAGTGTGATAGACAGTCATTGCAGCATAGCATAGCATAACTCACAAAGCCGTTTATTGTGATAACCACATAGGAGTGCAGCGAGCTGCGATAGAAATATATGTGTATTGTAGGGTTAGGGTTATTGGCTATCGTGCCTTGTCCGTAGTATTTGAACAGGACCGTCAGATGTAGTGCGGTATAAGTTGTTCCTAGATTAGATGTATTTCTCGAAAAATGAGTAAATTGCTCGCGCATTTCACCAAAAAAATCCCTTCGAGTGTCTATACTGCCTCTTGCCATTTTGTTTGGACATCAGCCGGATAGGAGAACCAGCAATGTTACATTTTTGTCTTGCATGAGTGATTAAGCGCAAGCCCCGCCTATAGTTGGGGATGCCAACTCTCGCAAGCCTATCGTGAGATTCGAGTGTAACAGTTGCCCCATGAATACCGTCGCGTTAGAGAGTGGAAAAGACCCGTCACGGGAACGGCATCATGGCCCCTCTCAATTCCCCTCCCTAATCAATTCAGCCAGCCATCAGCTGGCCAGGCGATTTTCAGGAATAGGGAATGGAGAGGATATGAACAGGGAAGACGGACAAGCGATGATCACGCAGAAGCACTTGCAAGATGGGGAGAAGTTCCCCGAAATGCTCTAAATAGTGACGGGGGTTCTCTCCTCATTACTCCAGCATACATGTAAGCTGTACGCCATTGCATCTGGGGAGGAATAGCGTAGTTAGGTGTTGTAGATAGAGTGAGCACACACCACCAGACAAGAAGACGTAAGACATACGAGACTTTCTAGTTTCAACCTAGGGAAACGATCAAATCATGCAACCTGTAGGAATAAAGAATGGCATAGTGAACGAGGGCTTGGCCACTTTTTTCGGGGTAACCTGTCACGGGGTCTGCTTTCAAGTAATGTCTTAGGAATTCTGTAAAGGTCTTGAGCCCTTCTTCTAAAGCAATTGTAACTGTTCTTCTGGCAATTGATCTTCTAGGAATACATGTTGCGCAGGCGCGATCTCCATCCGACATTCACGTTGTTGTCGGCTACATGCAGCCCTGAAGACACGAATAGGGATACATTTCGTATGTTGGGCCGGCGATCGCAGACTTGACGAACAGATGGTGATCTTTATGTTTGCCTGCCAAATGCTAGTTTTACCATTGCTGGAAGCGGGGGGGTTGCTTGCTGTTTGATATGAGCGAGATTGTAGTAGTCCGGGCTTTTCTCGACGTGTGCACGACACCATCAAAACCGGAGGTGGGGCCATCCTTACCCCCACCAAACTGGCAAGCCATTGAATGTGGTAAGGACGTATCTATGGGTGTGTGTATGTGTGTGCATGTGTGTGACGATATTCCCGAATTGGAGATGTCCTATTGCGCAGGTTGACGTTGTCTTACTGTGTGTCGTCGCACCGGAACTCATATCACACCAGATAGCTGCATAGCGGTTTGTGCTTTTTGTGATGGAGTTGCGTCGTCGGGCCAGCTTGATAGTTGTGGGCCGAGGGCGATGTGTGCGATGACACCTCGATATGTTGGCTATCAATCCATTGACCCATTTGTGCAGGATGTCCTATATAACAGTAATCTGTAGATTGGCAGCCACCTATATCATATATGAGACGGAGTAACTTATAGTATCCGTAGTAACCTGAGTCCCAGCTGAGGGGAACTTCATTTGGCGTTTCCTACTGGGTGTGGTTAAGAATCGTCCATCGATGACAAACCAGCAACTGTATCAAGAAGGTGCAAGAAGTTCAGGACGGCCATTATACGGCATAGATGTGGATTTCTGTCTTTTCTTAAGAAAAGCTTCATATGAGCGACACGGGGGGGGGGCAAGAGATGACCAGACAGGCGGTGAGCTTGAACGATAAAGCAGGGAGACGGACAAAAAAGAAGCACGGATCAAGGAGAAGGGAGCGGGACAGACGGGCTGAGTTGGAAATCAGGCGTTGGTAGCGTGGTATTTTGCTAAGCGGGTGGGATGTGCAGGCGTTGTCTTTGTCTGCATCCAGCATCATGTACAGTACTCGATGAATTTGGAGAACTGGTGCAGAACCGCGCTTGGACTTACTTCCACTCACTTGTCCCACAGTGTGACCTCCTTTTGCCGTGCTTTGCTGTCACTTGATTTTTCCTTCCTTTTTTTTCTTTGCCATGGGAGATTTTTGTATGTCCCCACTAACCTCCGCATTCCGGGGCGATGCCGTAAAGTGGAACCCGGCCCTAGGACTCCGAACGCAAGTTCCCGGAAGATCACAGCATAAACCCCAGCCCTCTCGAACTTCTGAATAAAGATGGCCCATGAAGGCTACTGGATTATAGAGCATCATCATTGCCCTAGGGATCAAATGCAACACACCAAGTCGTCACTGTATGGGCATGGCGTGAGTCCGTATAGGGATCCATCTAGACATACATGGAGAGTGGTAACTTATATTTCTGCTCTTGACAAAATCCACTTATAGACTTTTGTCCCCTCATGGTGTGGAGATAAGGCCGAGGTACTTCTTCTATCTATGGCAACGCACTCTTCCTTATTCATATGCTATGTCGGCTAATGGATTACGCCAATGCTGAATTTCTGGAGTACGTGTGCTCTGAATCGAAATCGATACCGTGTCAGGAACCTATCAGGACGAGCTATATACAAAAGGTCGTTTACCAGCTATCCTTGTTTGCTTTGTAACTCAGGCCACCAGCGTGTCTTGAAACAGTCGACCAAATAAAGGGTGTCCGAGCCCGTGGTATTTCCTGTGACCTCTCTGGTCTAGACTTCCGAGCGAAGTTAGCTCAAGTATTCTCTCGAAATTATCAGTCCCGAGGCGGCATTTACTCACTAACTACATACACGGACTTGCAATTAGAAACTATCCATTCATACAGGCTTCAAACCTGATCTGCACTCTGCACAAATATTGATGATGGTCATAACGATATGCACTGACGAGCGGGTGACTATTTCAGAGTCCAGGTATGTTGGCTTAGTGGACATGGATTCATCTCCATGAATTTATGGCAGCCTGCGTACCTCGTCTCAAGAGGTGTGCCCTTTCAAAAGCTGGCGCCATCCGACAGGACAAGGACTCAGGAGTTAGATCTTGGGATAAGCACAACGAAAACAGACTGGTAAAGAGTGATGCATCACCAATGATGTTTCCTCAGGCGCTTGTCCGACCGACCGCTTCGCGGAGTGCGAGAAGAGTCGAGGGGATGACAGCAAATGCATGAATCACGGCAGCACTGTACTGAATGTACACTTGATACGGTGTTGTATTTGGAGAACCCCCAAACACCTGCGGCAGTAAACAAATAGAATGTGCACATGACTTGAAACTTTCTTTTTGGGCTATTATCTCTCCAATGTTTTGACGATGAACGCCTTTTTGGGGGAGCCCCACTGAAGGGCCTGGATCTATCCCGTTGATAGTCGCCCCCGTCTCCCGTTTCCTTGGGGTATACGGAATGTTCCTTTGCCTCCCCCGTTTGAGTTATTCTGGCGCATGGTTGAGTGGATGTTGGGATGACGGTGTTATGAAGGATTCAAGTCCCGCTAACGCAGCGGATATTCGGGGGTAATTGAGAAGCTCGGGATGAGCTGTGATCAAAGTGTTTTGATTCTTATTTTTATTTTCATTTTTGTATTAGTTTTTATCTCCTCTCTGCCAGCACTTGGTTGGCGTGGCGTGGGGCAAGGTGGCCCAGGCCGTGAACCGTGTTTGCGCGAATCTGCTCCGTTGCAGTGCTACGTGGGTCAGTGCTTTGTTGTGGCAGATGGAACAGACACTTTACTGGTATGTCCACGAGTAAGCACACCACAACCAGTCACTGCATCGTACGTGCCGTGCAGCATAGGGGAGATCAATCTCTTGTCTGAACTCAGTGTCTCTTGATACCCCTCTCTTTTCCCTGGCAGGAAAAAGAAAGCAAATTGTTTCACAGGACCGAGTTCAATTACAGGCGGTCTGAACCATGCCTCTATCATGCCATGCCATCCCAACCACCGTATGTTATGAGTATGCGTTGAGTTACAGGTAATCTAGATATGTAGTATAGGAGTATGCCTCTGTGCTGCCTTATTCCTCCGACGAGTGACAAGTGCTGCCCTTTTATTTTTTATTTTTAACCCAGATTCATCCGGATCTTCCCCGGTGTTCCTATCTGAATTAGTATCCGAACACACTGTCTCTGGCACTGATTCAGATTCACACTTCTGCACCGACCTTTTCTCAAGTAACAAAACCACGGAATTCTTCGAACTCTGCCGAACTCTCCGAACTCTCCGAAGATGGAGAGTGCCACTATGCGCTGGCTGATGCAACGAGTGCGGGGCTTTTCATGTTGGTACGGATAGCCGTTCAAACTGCTGTTCCGATGAAGAGGAGGCCCGTATAACTTAGAACCTGGGACTCTAAGTGATGCTGATTCTCATATAGGAGTCGATCGCTTGGGGCTTGTGATTGGCAACATATGCTAGAACGTTCCTTCAAACAAAGTTACGATACGAAGCGTGGTCCAGTACTACTTACCACCGGCATATATACTAAAGCGAAACAAAAGGTTCTGTCCCATATAGCCACAGCATGACTTTGCCCCCGTATGAGCCCACAATCACCAGGTCCGGCCCGTCTCAGTAGACTGGCACGGATAGCCAACATCAATGAGTTCTCTTGATTCATCCCTGATTTATTTCCAAACAACCCAAGAGGTCCGCATGAACCTCAGCTTCTTCAAGTCTTGAACAGATGGCTCTGTAAAGTGAAGCAAACGGACGTTGAGGGCCCGAGTCGGTGATTTCTGACTCAAGAGAGGCACTAAGAGGTTTATATGTCAGGTGTTATGATAGGAGATAAAACAAGCATTATGTACTTGATACGTATGCCAGTGTGTATCTTTCGTGATTGTGCTATGTACAGGATACTACATCGTGGCCCGTGCTCGCCTTACATACTAACAAGCGTCTGATGCTTACACTTACCGGAACTGTTCCACCCTGTCTTTCATGGGCTGTAGTGCAGGCAGTAGCCTGTATCTTCAGCACACCTACCCACTAAAAGTTACCCACACCACCAGTGTTGGGAGCGATGCAGGCCAGACTTGGCCTAAACCGGATATGGGGAGGGCGTTATCAGGAACTGTGCAAGGATTTAGGGGCCCGGATTCTTGCAACTGGCCCGGTTGGTATGAAACAATTCATGGGAAGGAGCAGATCCCAAGTCTAGCAACACACACAAGTCTCCGATGTTAAGCCATCTCTCTCCATCTTTATTGGAATTTTCTCTTCTTGAAACCAGACACGACTCTTTTATTCTGCTCGGTTTGCTGGCATTTTGACAAGTAGTAAGACTGCACTACTGTACATGGCTTCAGAATAGTCATACCCGTGACGTTGTGTCCATTACATTACCTACAGTACATGGCTCTCCTGGACCACCGTACTGGGGAACCGAACCCGTGCGTGTATTTTTGATCTTCAAAAAAGCCAACATTCTCGTTTGTTGTTCTCCGATGGAGCCAGCCTAGAACAGTTGGTCACTCCCGTAAACGATTTTTTGTTTTCTCCAAATGCTGACTCTGCTTATTCTTCACATATCAGAAGCAAATCCACCCAAACATTCATCAAAACAGGATCAACCAGCCTTTTCCTGCCCACTCTCACCGGTTTGTTTATTCAAACAAAAGACGCTTGGATTGCTATCAGTCTTGAGTGGCATTCTACTGCTGATCAACTACGGTTAATCTTGTGTTTTTTGTCACGCATAAGCAGCCTTTCTTCCTCCGGTTCATGGGTTTCGATTATTAACATTTTCTTGCTGTCCAGTCTTCCTGGTCCAGAACTCACGTCTTCCACCACCAATCGTCTCATCGCCTCTTTCCTCCTTTGTTGGATTGACGATCTTTTCCTCCATCGCTCACCTTTTCTTTTCCTAAGCCTCACTTGTTTTGTGCTGGGTGACTTGTGAACCTTGAACCTTTTTTCCTGCATCTTTGTTACCGACGTCTCCTTCTCGCTTCTCCGTCACTTCTCTTCGTTGTTTCCTCTCGTGCTTCTCGTCCCCGTTCGTCGAAGTCGAGTCAGCGTCCAGTCCCGTCATGTATTGGGTCCCTTCAAACTTGTAGATCTGGCTGCTCTGCCAGAATTCCTGGCACATCTGTCTGCAGTTCTGTTACCCCCAAATTATTCTCGGCTCTCTCTTCTTTCCTTCCTTTCTTTCTTTCCTCCGGGATTCCTCCTCTTCTTCTCTCAATTGTTCCGGTCTTTTGGCCAGTTCGGCCAGTTCCAATACATTACCACCGAACACGCAAGAAATCTCAAAATTTCCTCGAGACTCCCAAACTCCGCTCGCCCCGACCGCCCCTTCCAATTCGCGACTTCCTGACAATTTCTCCTGTCGACCTCTTACCGCATCTCTTCGGATCCCACTCCACCGCACCCCTTTTGCTACAATACTGGTCCCTCTTGACTCCGACGACTTCTTCGCCATATGCTGTTGACGCAGACCCAAATGTCACGACATCTGACCTTCTTCTCGACGCTGTTTTGTTGACTGTCCTCGATTAATACGCACACCCTTCGACGAACAAAGAACACCTCGAAAAATCTCGGTCCGATCCGGTCAAGTCAACTCCTTCGTCCCTTTGGGGCTCTCTCGCCACAGCCAGCCTTGGGGGTTTCCCTCGAGCCAAACCTCCCAACTTTGGACCTGATACAAGGATAATAATTACTTCAAGGCGTCTGTTTAGTTGCGACCATGGAGTCTCCTCTCCCCAAAATCATCTCGTCGCCCTCGATGACCTTGCTACGGGCCGCTGCCATGGAGCGCTCGCTAAGCGAGAACATCCGAGAGGAGCGAGAGGAACTTCGTGAAGCCGCTGAGCAGACCCTCAATGTCATCTTGGACCTCAATCTAGATGGTACTGTTAAATGGGTTAGCCCCTCGTGGGCTGATGTTATCGGCACCGACTGGGAAAAGGTTCAGGGCCAGCCTATCGCCGATATCATTATCAGCGAGAACAAGGCGGTGTTTTCGGAAGTCGTTGAGTCTATGAAAACTGATGACTCGCGGAGTCACCGTGTTCGCTTCGCTGTGACCATGGGGCCCAAATCCAAGCTTCTCTCTCTTGAAGCAACGGTATTCAATCCCGATGACGGATCCCTGACCTCTCCCCAGGCCATCGAACTGGAGGCTCAGGGAATCATGGTCTATGACAGTGTTTCTGGTGGAGAGAGCCATGTAAGTTGTTATTGTTCATTGCTGCCTTGTTTTCCCTCACTCTCGAACAC
>LNGL01000012.1:0-34172 GCA_001510565.1 Knoxdaviesia proteae | reverse complement strand
TCCAACATTTTTCCTTTTACAAGTTTCACAACTAACGCCATGTCTGATACCGCCACTGTCCATTAGACCATGTGGATGATCCGCCCGTGGATTGCTCCCCGAGAAATCACCATCGATCTTCCTCCGTTCATTGTCGACTCACTTGGTTCCGGTGCCGAAGTCCTCGCGAGTTATCTGACTGTCCTCGCTGAATCAGGAATCCCCGACCCCGAAAGCCATCCTCCCCCGCTTCCCGTTCTTTGTCGGATATGCGAGCGCCAGATTCCGCCTTGGTGGTTTGAGAAACACACCGATCTCTGTCTTCAGGAGCATAAGGCTGAAATGGATGTCCAGCTCGCCCAAGAGGCCTTGACTGACCATCGTCATGCGATTGTCAAGGTTCTCGATGCCTTAGAAGCGCGTAAGAGCCGCTCCATGACAGGAGATCTGTCGTCTCTACCCACCGCTGAATATAAAGGTCTCCCCATCGGTCCACCACCATCATCGTCTACTACATCCTCGTCTCCCGCGTCCTCGTCCGGTACCTCTCGAGAGCGAGCTGGAGGCTTCGGCCATGCTAGAGCGAGATCATTTGCAATTCGTCGCCCACAGGCCAGAATCGTCGAGCTCCTCATGGATCTTTGCGATACTGCCTTAGAAATTAGCACCCCGGCCATCAAAGAATCTTCGAAAAGTTCCGGCGAGTTTCGGACCCTCTCGCCCCAATCCGAATCTCGTCTCTCACAGGTAATGCAATGGCAGTCGCCTAGCTCCAATACCGTCGAGCAGGAACAAGGCCTTGCTCTGCTTTGCGCAGATACCGAAAAAGTGTCTAAAGACAAGATCGAGGCTGTTTTCCGCCACCGGAGAATTATTGAATACGCCGAACGCCTTCGAATCGAGTTCGCCTTCCTTGTTCAGGAATGCATTGATGAGGCAATGCGTAAGGCTGCTAAGATTGCTTCCGGCCGACTGAGTGATTCTGACGAGGAGGATACCAGCGATGTCGAAAACCAACAACGGCTTCCTCAACACCCTCGTCAAGCGGAGGGCATCGGGTCCGATGTCACCGAAGCAGGATCTACTGCACCAAGCGAGTCCGCTAACACCCAGTCACCCCTTGTTCCCGACGATGCTTCTGATCTCGTGGCCGCTCTTCAACGCGCAAGTCTTGCAGACGACGGTGAACGCGCACGTCCCGTGTCATTTGCCGAATCGATTGTTTCCAATAGTCCCCGAGAATGTCCAACTCCAACGTCTAATGTCGGCGGCGCTCTTTCATCTGCGGGTTTTTCTGGGGCTGACATGCGCACGAATACGGGAAGCTCGATTGGAGGCGCTCTTCGGGAATCTCGCCGTGAATCTCTCCTTTTCGGCAGTGAAGCCGGTGACAGTGATGGTAGCATCCGTTCGTCATCAGTAGCGTCCCGCCATCCACAACGCACCGATTCTCCTATCTCTGAGTTCGGTGATTTACGAAGAGCTGCGAGCTCCAAACAACGCCAACGCCGCAGCTTGATCCTCCCAGGTACCACTTCCCCTCGTCGTCAGGAATCTCCGTCTCGTTTGCCTCAACCGTCGTCACCGCTACGCATTAAGGCACGCGGGTTCCCGTTCCCGCAAGATGGTCTCGGATCTCCAGAAGCATCGCCTATGCTTCCCGGAACAGAGTTTAGCTCTCCGGCCCCAATCCCCTTGCATCACCACCGGCGCCAGTCATCTGCGGCCATGGCAGAGTTCGTCATGAAGCCGCCCCCGTCTCCTCGCGCTGGTCCACACCACGCCCCTCCACCGCAAGCACGCCCGACGCAGCCATCGATCAAAGACTTCGAGATTATCAAGCCTATCAGCAAAGGTGCTTTCGGAAGTGTTTACTTGTCCAAGAAAAAGTCGACGGGAGAGTACTTTGCCATTAAGGTTCTCAAAAAGGCAGACATGGTTGCCAAGAATCAAGTCGGAAATGTCAAGGCTGAGCGTGCGATCATGATGTGGCAGGGAGAGAGTGAATTTGTTGCAAAACTGTACTGGACCTTCTCCAGTAAAGAGTACCTCTACCTTGTTATGGAGTATCTCAATGGTGGTGACTGTGCGTCTCTTATCAAAGTGCTTGGTGGCCTACCGGAAGAGTGGGTCAAGAAGTATCTCGGAGAGGTTGTTCTAGGAGTTGAACATCTACACAGCCGTGGCATCATTCATCGAGATCTAAAGCCCGATAACCTCTTGATTGATCAAAAAGGTCATCTGAAACTTACTGATTTCGGTTTGTCGCGGATGGGTCTTGTTGGCCGTCAGAAACGAGCGCTGAACAGTGAAAACAGCGAGGGTGCGCCAGACCTGCTTCACCAAGGCATGTTTGCGCGATCAACTTCAATTGCTTCTTCCCGATCAACTTCTATGGATCTCCATGGAAGCAATAAAGACTCTCCAAACACTACTCCGCAGATGACCCCTGATAGTGGCAGCGTCATCAGCCAGCCCCCGTTCTTGAATATTGGCCCTACACCGCCTGATCTGAAGCGCAGATCGACTCACCGCAGCGATAGTGGAGGTAGTGAGTCTCTCTCACACATGATGAACTACTTCTCTCTCAACGACTCGGAAACCTCTTCTCAGCATCACGGCTTCATCCGACCATCTCTTCCCGACGACATCAGCGATCTCACCGAATCACAACTCCAGCTATCGCCGGAACTTCCTCCTCAGCTCTCTGCGTCCAGCACGGTTATGTCCACCAACGCTGATGCGCCCGCGTCAGCACCTTCGTCAACGAGCATGATGCCACCCCCAATGGCTCTCTTCAATCCCGATGATACCAACCGCCGATTCGTCGGTACCCCGGATTATCTAGCACCAGAAACGATCCGCGGAGACAAACAGAACGAGACTAGTGATTGGTGGTCTGTTGGGTGTATTATGTTTGAATTTTTGTATGGTGTGCCACCATTCCATGCCGATGAACCTGAGCAGGTCTTCGAGAACATCCTCGCTCGGAGGATTCTTTGGCCAGATGAGACGGAATCTGAGCCCATTTCCGAAGAAGCCAAAGACTTGATCAACCGCCTTTTATGCATGGACCCAAACGAGCGTCTTGGTGCGAACAACGAAGACAAGTTTTTGTCTGGGGGTGAGGAGATCCGAAGTCATCCATGGTTCGAGGGAATCACGTGGGAGACCCTCCTTCAGGATGAGGCACAATTCGTTCCCCAGACCGAGAATCCTGAAGATACTGAGTACTTCGATGCTCGTGGTGCTACATTGCAAAGCTTTGCTGATGAGATGGAGGATCATAACACGACACCATCATCCACCACTGGCCCTGCAACGGACTATCCTGATCGACCTCACGATGCACTATCTCGAGTCAAATCAAACAACAGCAGTTCCTCGTCAAGCACAAAACGCGGCATGATGCCACTCCACATCCCACCCCATGTCCGAGACATGAAGAGCCGCCGTCTTAGTGAGCAAGTGGCAGTGGATGATTTTGGAAATTTCACGTTCAAGAATTTGCCTGTTCTGGACAAGGCGAACAAGGATGTCATTCAGAAGTTGAGAGCCGAGGCTCTTGCCAGTAAGCCTTCAGTCTCAACTCCAGGAGCTATTCCTCTCCCATCACCTGGCCCGTCATTAGAAGGTAGCCCTATATTCCCGATGCCGCTGCAGCGGACCATTTCCAACGCCAAGGCTGCAAATAATCGTCCCCAGTCACCGTCTGGCCTTAGTATCGCCAACTCGTCGTCACCGAGCCGTGCCTCACAGCCCTCTTCTCCTCTTCTAGTCTCGTTTGTCGCAGGACAGGGCGGCGAGGGTCGTCGGAAAGTGTCCAGCGCGTCGTCAAGTCTTTCACAACACTCTGGCCCGTCCATGCTACAGCAACAGCCCGGCACTTTTGAAATTCCTCGCGTTCCGCCTAGCCTACAAAAGGCAGCCTCTTCAGTCGCGGCCTCTCCTGTCAAGGGGCGCGTGTCAGCGCCGCCTCCGCTTGCACTGTCGCCTCAGAAGGGCGTCAGCACACCAAGACAGCCCAGTGCCTCTGCGACCAGATCGAGATCCCTTACTGTAGGATCGCAGTCCCAAGAAGGCAGTCCTGTTGCAACGGAAGCCACCGTCATGCATCATCGAAACCGTCGCAGCCAAGTGTTCGACATGTCTCCATCGTCATCCGATAACGAAGGTGATAAGCACAACGCCCTGCTGCGTGTCCAGCGTCGCCGCCAAAGCTCGCGTCGGCTTTCTCAGATTGCATTCGACGGCGCACCAGTTTTTCGCCCATTAGATGTTCTTATCTGTGATGATCATCCTGTTTCGAGAATGGTGATGGAGAAGTTGCTGGAGAAGCTCCGCTGCCGTACTATCTCTGTTCCGAACGGGTCGGAAGCTGTGCGATATGCGATGAGCGAAATTAAATTCGACATCATATTCCTCGAATTCAAGCTTCCTCAGATTAATGGAGCCGATGTTGCGCGAATGGTTCGAGAAACCAAAAACACCAATTCGCATACCCCGATCGTCGCGATTACTGCCTATCTCAAGGAACTTCAAGCACCCCACTACTTCGACTCGCTAATTGACAAGCCCATCAGCTCATCGAAACTCATCGAAGTTCTCCGCAACCTTTGCCAATGGAAACCAGCTTCTCCTAGCCAGAGCAACTCTCTCTCTATCCCACACCCTATTCCCTCTGGGCTGCGCCAATCGAGCTCGCGATCTGAGGACAGCCCCACGTCTAGCTCTTCGGTTTTCGCCAGCCGCAGTAGCGCCATTGCTTCCAGTCGAGAAGATTCTATCACATCGAGCTTGTTTGGAGATTCGGAATCAGTTTCCACGGACGATGTGCCCGTTGCTCCGGGCCAGGGCAGAAAAGAATGGGAGGATGGTGGACTTGGAATCCGCTCAGAAGACATTCCTTCACTTCGACGATCTCCACGACCAGCCATGGCGATGGCTCTCGACCTCGCACCGACTTTGATGACTGAGCAGTCTGCCCCTGGTCGTTTGGAATTGACTCCGCCGATGCCGCTTACCCGCCGTTCTTTGGAGAAGCTACGCATTCGCCGTGGAATCTTTGAAAAACACCGAGCTGATAGCACGGAGTCCGCCGACGATGAAGACGAGGAGTTTGGCACCGGAAATCCACGGTCGCATGGTGGAATTGCGCGCCCAGCCAGTTCTCTGGGTAGCAGCAGCGGCTCGGGAAGTGTGATGAGTGTTAACAGTGCTACAGGCTCTGTCACGCCGGGTGGCCTCGGCCCCGGCAACACCTCTACAAGCGGACTCCCAAGCTCCAAGCTCGCGATCGAGATGATGCGGGCTAATAGCCATGACAGCATCACCGTGGCATCTGAGAGCACGGCAGAACCGGTAACGCAGGTGGTTACCCCCTCGAAGGAGTTTGAGCTGGATCTGCACCTTCCTGTGGATGCTGTGGCTGCGGCCATCTCAAAGAGCAAGGTCAATATCTCTGGCGGAGCCACGAACACAGATATTGGAGCGGATCTCCCTGATCCGGTGTCCAAGGGCCTAGTTCCTACATTTACTGTGATGTCAGAGAGCCGAACTCCTCCGGACTCCCGCTCAACCATAGACGGTCCTTCCGGCATTATTGCTGATGTCGATGAGACCCCTCGACCCCACGGTCGCACCACTCCAGCCATTGACATAGATGATGAGGTCACGCCACGGCCAATCTTCAAGACGGGTGGCAATAGCACTTAAGGTGCTGTTATTTCAACTCATATCCCCCTCGGGTCTGATTGCATCATCATCCCTGCTCCAAATTGATTCTTTTTTACCTTGTGTCCCTTTCATTAGCCTCATTCTACTCATGAAACCATCCGGTCTGATTTGTTTTCTGCTACTGCTCGGAATGAGCCATCTCCTTGCGAAACTGTATCCAATCATATTCAAAGCAAGCACTTCATCTTTTCAGACTCAAGCTTCTCTTCCCATTCATTATTGATTACCTTATAGTTCCCCTCTTCCTTTTCTTTTGTTTCTTGATGTCATTTCGTGGTTTGGAGGGGTTTTTTTTATCGAGTAGCGAGCAGCGAGGCGTTTTACGATCCTTTGGGACATTTGGATGGCGGTATGGAATGTTAGGAGTTGTTTCGTCTTTTTCTTTCTTTTTATCGGAGAATCCGGCGTCTGATGAAAGCATTTCCTTTAGTAGTTTCGTATCACTTCAGGTCTCGATATAGCAAGTGTTTTCCTTTTTTTGGTCTTCGGAAATGCCAAAAGGGCCGTCATGTTTTTTTTTTTCCCTTGTATGGTTTCATGTATCTGAAAGGCCCATCCTCACTCACTTATCTTTTTTTTTTACTTTTTTGCTTCCTCTCCCTCACTTTTTTTTCCTTTGTCTGAGCGGCTAGACGGACAGAGCCCGAAGAAATTGAAAGTGCGTACAGGGACGTTTCTTTTTTCCGATAACCATGAAGAAAAGTCCAAGTTTCACAGACCGCCTTTTTGTTTCCTCTTGGGGATTCCGATGTTTTGTTTCTTCGTCGCTTTTCGGTGCGTTTCTCATTTCTTCTCACCTCGCCCTCTCAGGATGATATACTCAGGGTCCTAGAGCTTGATTTTTGCGTCTTCTTATCTTCTTGAGTTAAGCCTCATGTTTGTGGGTTCTCGTGTATGATTCTGGGTCCCCCCAAGGGGTGTATATGTGTTTTCACGATGCTTCATGTTCCAAAATTTGCGTTCGGCTGGCTTGTGTGATGCAGATGCTTCCGGGAGAAGCCCTCTCCTAAGCGAGACAGCCCTGAAGTCGTCTTATCTACATAGGTCAGATGCGTTTTTGTGGCGTTTACTGGGCATTTATTGGGCATTTATACTTTAATCTGTTTTTTATGATCTGTATGTGTGGGTATTCACCGAGGGCTCTGTTTTATTTTCAATATCTTGTTCGCTTATGCGTTTTGTTCTCGAGGACTTCTTAAGGGCTGAGATTGTGTGAATAGCCGAAGTTTTATCTACGAGTTATGGTTGCTCTATGCATATTGATAGTTCTACATGAAAATCTAAAAGAGTTAGGCATTTATACGAGAGACATACCACTTGTAGTATGTTAACTTATATAGCTTCAGGTCTATGAAGAAGAGATTTGGCTTAAGTATTTTCAACTAGATGAAAGTCTAAATACGAGCTAAAGGAACTATTTATTGCGGGGAAAGTGAATGATATCTCCGCTTGTCCTTTGGCAGAGAAAAACTCATATTCAAACACCAAACTGGAAGAAGGTATTCTCGTAAAGGTGCTCGGTACCACTATATAAAGAGAGAGTGAAGTGACCTGGCCAGATATGGAATCGTCTTATAACCCCAACCCTTAAACTATTAGCGGATGTTCTGTGATGGAGGATGAAGAATGAAGATGGGTAAGTTGATGGAATTGAATGTAAGTATTAATAGAAAAAAGTTAGATATAAGAGGAAGAAAAGAGCTAGACTAGAAATAGATAGAAGTCCGGTATTTATAGGCTAGCCAGAACCAGGCTCTCAGCCTAGGTCACGTAACAGACGCATTTCCGTCTTTCTAGCTCATACGCCCCTCGGACGTAAATACGTTACTAACTAACGATACGCCCCTCGGAATAAATAATATAAGAAGAAAATCTTAATTATTAGAGAAATATAAGACGGAAGGAAAAACTTTAATATAAGAAACGAAAAGAAGAAATATATTAAACCTAAAAACCTTTAAAATAAGAAGGAAAAAAAAAATAATATACCTTAAATTATTAGAGCACTTCGGAATCAGTTAAAGAGCTAGAAACTAAGCGGCTTAGTTAAGATATTAGCTACCTATTTAGTATTAGGGACGTATTTAACTAATAAAAGCTTTAAGCGAACTAATTCACGAATTAAATAAAACTTTAGATAAATATATTTACTTTTATTATAAAAACGCGGGTTATTAATTAGCTTTAAAGTACTAGCGTTATCTACTCGTAGTCGGATTTAGTAGCTTCTTCTAATTTCTTTAAGGAAATTTCGAAGCTAGAGTACTTCTTTTATTACTATATTTACTACTATATATTCCGCCTTAATAGTAGACTACGCGATAACTACTTACTTCCGGCTTACCTAGGCGACCAGGCCTCCTTAAATTAATAAAACCTATCTTATAATATACCTACCACCTAGCATTATATTATAGCTAGCATCTAAGAATCTAACT
The DNA here is from genome assembly GCA_001510565.1 of Knoxdaviesia proteae. Classification (NCBI taxonomy): domain Eukaryota; kingdom Fungi; phylum Ascomycota; class Sordariomycetes; order Microascales; family Gondwanamycetaceae; genus Knoxdaviesia; species Knoxdaviesia proteae. The sequence goes on along the minus strand of LNGL01000012.1, from coordinate 26,019 downwards.
ACTAATACAGGTAATCTATCTAGCTTAGACGGTTTCTAATATCTTAAAGATAGACTTATAATTACCGATAGGTATCTAATAATTCGTCTTAGTAATATAAATAAAGCTTTTATAGAGGAATTAGTAAATACGGTATAGTAATAAACTAAGAAAGCTAAGTTAGGTCTTATTATTATAGTTATATAAATAAGTTACCCGATTAATAAGCGATACTTCTCTATATTAGTAATAGAGAGCCTCTCGCTATCTAAAGTAGCTAAGTCTATTCTAGATATTAATATAGATACTAGTCGAGTAACTAGAATATTAAATCTAGTATTTACTATAACCGATTTAGCGTATTACTATTAATATAGGGAATAAAAGTTAAATTCGATTCCGATTACTACCCCTAGTAACTATTATAGTTAGCCTATAAGCTCTACTTTTAGGTATTATTAGAGTTTATATTTAAAGTTAGATAGTATATCCTCTTCTTAACTAAAGTATAAGATATCGTTAATATATATAACTAGAATTATATTATCTCTCTAACGGTAGAATAAGGCTTTATCTATCTATAGTCTAATAAAGCCTATACTTAATAGCATATTATATAGTCTTAATTACTATTATTAGCTAGCTTACTTAAGACTATATAATACTCGTCTTAGGTAGATAAACGACTTCTCTATCTAACCTAATTTCTAGATAAAGTCCGGATTACGTTTTCTAATTTCGTATATTAATTAAACTATTCCTTTATATTATTTCATATATACCTCCTCTTCTAGGAGTCTATATAGAAACGCCGCTATAATATCTAATTAACGAACTACTAGATATTCTTTAGTAGTAATAACTAATATAACTCTCTATATCGCTATATAAGACGTAGTAGTAAACGTCTCTTAGTAATTAAAACCTTCTCTCTAGAGGAAACTACGCGCTACGATACGCGCCTTTTACTTAATAATTTTCCTATCCTAATCGAGTTTAGACTTTAATACCTATTTAGCTAATATCGGTTTATATCGGGAGGGCACCGACTTAATAAATTTAAATACTCCCTAATCGAATATATTTATAAGTTCCGTAATACTAGCTAATAACTATTTATTAGTATTAACGCCCCTTAGAACTAACGTTATTATTACCGGATCTCGAAAGCTAGCCTCGATAGCTTCACTAACTTTAGTATTAGGCTTATCGTTATATTTATTAATTAATAGTTAGTCTAAACTTATTAAGTTAATAGCATTTAGGCTAGTATTATAGCTCTTCTAAATAAGTCGTTATACTAAGTTATTAGGCTTATTCTAAATAACTAGATTATTAAAATCCACTCTATTACTATTCTAGGTAATAAGGCGGGTAGTCTTCTTCTTAGCGAAAGTTCCCTTAGGCCACGATTTTAATATATTAGACGGCTATTCCTCTAAGTCCTCGAGAATTCTTATATTAAATAAAATCTAGACTTTATAGAATTTAAATACCTATACTTTATATAAATATATACCCTAGTAACCTACTAATAAACTAAACTCTCCTCGAGGAGTAAATTTACTTAGTAGATTAGTATCTATACGTATATAGACTTTAGCTAGCACGTAGATAATAATACGAGATCCTAAGGTTCTTAAATAAGTAATATTTAAGTAAAAGTCTCGTCTTTTATCTACTAGTATCTAGGCCTACTAGCGCCCTATAGGACTCGAGCCATAGGTATTAACGGTTAGGTTAATTAATTAAGTAACGGCTTCTAAAATATACCCCTATAGGTACGTTAGAATATTTTACTATATTATAGTTACCCTTACTCGGATTACTAGTTCCTTTATAACTCGTTTAATACTACTATTATATATATAACTATATACTAGGGAGGGGTTAACTTTTAAACTAATTCTATTCGTAAACTTAGTAATTATATAAATCTATACGTTTATCCTATTATCTATAATAATTAACTCTAGAACGGAGTTAGTAATAGTTATAATATATTAAATTATATTCTTAATTTCGTTACTAGCTTTTAACTTTCTATCTAAGATATAGATAAACTTTATCTTAGAATAGTTATCTATAATAACTAGAAAGTATCTCTTACTATTAATAATCTATACTAATATCTTAGCTACGTTATAATATAATACCTAGCTAATACGTTTAGCCCTCGTTCGCCTATCTTTTAGCCTAAACTTCGAGATTTTCGAGATCTTATACGCCTTATATAGCCCTAAATCGTTAATATACGCTTTTATATTCGACTTATCTATTAATACTCCTTTAATAGACTATAGTATCTTTAGGAGAACCTCGGTACTTAGATATCCTAGTCGTTTATATATTAGGCGTAAGCGTTAACGCATACTTAATACTTACGCGAAGCTTTTAGGTACCAGTTAATATCATTCTATCTATTAAAACAAGGGCCAGACGAACGCCAGTCTTTTAAATAGAGACTACTAGAACTAAAATCATAGTCTTTTATAAGGTAACTATAGTAACTAGATAATTCATAAGTAGTCTCCTCAGACGGTTTTATAGAGACGGTCTCCTCTAGTATAAACTTACGGATAATAGGCGCACACACGGGCTTCCGCATAATAGGTTTACCGGAAGTTATAACTTTTATAAAAAACCCTCTATTTTCCACATCGATTTTAGAAATCAGGACATCTTCCGCATTAAAGATACTATTACCCAGGATCTTACCTCTATTACGATATAGAACCTCGCCGCTAAAAATATAAATTAGAAACATTATTATTAGTAACATATCTTTAATACGTATAGAAACAACACTAGATAAAGTCTTAATATCAATTACGACGTTTCCACGTTTCGTAGTATAAATAGGTCCTCCACCTATAGTTATACGCATACGGGTCTCTTAAACGGTTCCTTATTTAAACTAACGCTTATTATTAATAGAGTATATAGAAGCACCTATATTAAATAGCTAGTCTATTCTTAAATAATATAATAAATAAGTAAATAGGTCATAACCGATTACTTCTTCTTTAAAACATTTAATAGTTATGATTTCCTAGTATATAGTCTAAAGGACTAATAAATGGGTTATAATTATAAGGCACGTATAGAGAAATATATAAAAGGGAAGCTTTAATTTTTTCTATCTTAAGATAATTCCTATAAAAGCGCGGCGGACGTTATCCTTTTATAGGTCTTTTACTAGCTTATTAAGGCATTTATATATATTTACTTATATACCTAAATACTTACTACTAGGTAGTATCTATATATATTAATATACGTTTATAACGTACTATAATATACTCTAACCTATTAGGGATCTATAAGATCCCCTTTCTTAACTAGATCGTCCGCGATCTACCTTTAACTAGTAAAGGATATTAGGAAGACTATGGATCCCCAATAGGTCGGAGTGTATTACAGTACGTTACAAACGTATATCAATACACATAGATACTACCCAGCGGTAAGCATTTGGGTGCATAAGTAAATACACACAAATGCCTCAATAAGCTAGTAAAAGACCTATAAAAGGACGACGTCCGCCACGCTTTTATAGGAATTATCTTAAGATAGAAAAAAATTTAAGCTTCCCTTTTATATATTTCTCTATACGTGCCTTATAATTATAACCTATTTATTAGTCCTTTAGATTATATACTAGGAAATTATAAAAAATTAATTTTTTATAAGCGTAATACTTATATTATTAATCTCTTATTAACCTTCCTTTAAAGCCTAACCGTCGTAATCGTTTGCCTTTCCTCTAGGTTCGAGTCTTAATCGATACGTAATTAACTAATATCTTAACTTCCTTTCTTTTAAACCTATATTTATTATAATCGATAGTTTTACTACTTACTATTTACTTTAAATAACGGATTACCTTTCTTTTATAAACCCCTTTTTATTCGACCTCCTTTTAGTAACGAAAGTACGTTAAATACTACTATTCTTTTCTTTTAATTCTACCTTTACTAAAATAATAACTAATTAACTACTTATTACCTTAGTAAACGCTGAATTACTACCTTTACTAACTATCTACGCCTCTCGCGTACCTTTTTCCTACTTCTAAAATCGTTAGATCCTAACGTTAGGTTCGAGTCCTAGCTACGGAATATTTAATAGCTATTTCTTATACTTTTCCCTTTATTTCTACGATTTTCCTTTTATTTCTACGACTTTTCTCCTATTTCTACGATATTTCCTTTATTCTAGTAACTAATACCTTGGTATTCCTACTATTTCGATTTCGATAATCTCCGTTTACGAGTTTTCTTCTTTACTTATTTTCTATTTATTTCTAATTACTAATCCGCTTCTTATTATAAGACTAACCCGCTTTTATACCCCTTTTACGTTCTAATCGACCCCTTTTATATCCTAATTACCTCCCTTTACGTTCTAATAAACCTACTTTTATTTATACTAACCCTATTTCTCGTTTTAATAGTTCTCTTTTTTATTATTTCTTAGTTCCTTAAATATACGTTACCCTAATACTAACCTATAAATCGTAACTATCTAATTCCTTTTATCGACTACTAACCCCCTATTAACCTACCCTTACTACTATTTACTCCTACTTACCGCCTTTTATCCCTATAATTCTATACCGATAGTAAGTTAAGACCGCTAATATCTATTTTTCGTTCTAGATAACGGATAAAGAATAACGTATTCTACGAAAAAGGGATAAAAGCGTTACCTATAACCTTAAAGCCTTAAGTAAGGTAAGCGTTACCCCTAGCCTATAAAACATAAGCGAAAGTCCGTAAACCCCTATTATTAGTAGTTAATCGATATAACCGCTACCCCTATCTTCTAAAGTTATAGTAAAAGAGACCTATACTAGTAAGTTACTAGCTAAGGAGCTATAACTACCTACGGAAGTATAGCCTATTATACGTAATCGCCCGATAATAATAGGCTAAGGGAAGGGAAAGGCGGTAGATAACGGAACGAATATTCTATTAGCTTAGCTAGCTAGTAGTCTACTACCTTAAACTACCAAGTTATCTACGATCGAGGAATTAAAGTAAATAATAAAAACGCTACTATTAGACCGCGTTAAGTCTAATATTAAGAGATAAAAGAGAGATAAAGAGTATACTAATAATATAAATATAGTTATTATTATAATAATAGAAAAACTTCCGGAAAGACTAGCTAACGTTATAAGCCGTAGTAACTTACTAGCTATAGCTATAGCTACCTCTTTATCTTTTATTATTCCTACGTCCCTAACTAATAACCTATCTATAATAGTATTACTATTATCTACTAATACTAGTAGAAGAAGCCCCCTTACTAACGTAACCGTAGTTAATAACCCCTTACTAACTACGAAAGACGTCTAATTATCTAGAACCTAGCCTATAGTGCTATATATATTATTATAAATACCTAAAGGTATAGGAATAACGGTATTAGAAGGATCGTAAGGCTACGTATATAGATAAGGAGCTTATAATAGTAGTATATTCTATAACCCCCTAATACTATTCTAGCCCGCTTTATCGTAAATAATAATACCTAATATAATATTTTAAGCGAAGCTCTACTTAGGACCGGAACGGAAGCCGTTTAACGACGTTAATATTAACGGCTTTTTATTACTATTAAGGCTCGCTATTAATAGCCGATTCCCTAGCCCTCGCTTAGTAAATAGGAATTTAGCCGTTAAAAGCGGACTAATAGCTTATAATAAGCCCCTAAGGAACGACGAACGCGTAACTAAGTAGTATAAATATCTTTAGGCGATATTTTTAAAGCTAATACTACTATTAGATATTAACGATAGAGAGGATCGTAAGAAGAATAGTAAAAAAGTAGTTAGTTAGCTATAAAGTAACTACTTAAGTAAAGCGGACTATATAGTTATAGTATAATTAGTACGTATTTAGACTTACTTATACGAATCTATAATTCTATATACGTATTAGACGTCTCGAATACTATTAGTAATTAGAAGTGAATTTATATCCCTTTAGTATTTCGTTTATAGGTATACCGATATACTATAGCTAATACTAATAGAATTAATACTAATATTTATTTCTAGTCGTACTCTAATAGCTACCCCGTCGCGCGTATTTACGGCTCTCGTACTTAATTACTAGTATAAGTCCGAGTATAAGGCTATCGAACTTCTAGCTAAAATAGTATAGAATTCTACTAATAACTTATTTAAAATATATTATATTCGACGTATAGTTAAGGATATTCTACGTTATAATATTACGGACTTATAGTATAAGACGAGATAAGATATTAGTATAGACTTAAGCGTTCGTACTATAGTAAATACTACCTATTACCTATTAAAGAATATAGAATTACACGCTACTTAGCTAAATACCGTACTAAAAGTAGCTAAGGAGGAAGGAGAAATGCTATAATTCGGAATATACGAAGAAGCCTATAATTATATTACTTAGGATAAAGATAGGGATAAATCGACGTATTTCCGTTACGGAAAGACTAGTTATTAGGTACGCGAATACCTAGAACCCCGCGATAAGAATAACGACTACTAATAAAAGACTTATTTTACGATAAATCGCGGTCGATTAACCGATAATCGTAACTATTTACGCGATAACCGCGATACTTATTACTATTCCCGTAATACCTTTCGGGACCGAGACCGCGACTATTTACGATAGCCGTCTTAAGACTAAAAGGCGTACCGTTCTCTTACTCCTTACCCCTTTAGATATAAAGATAGATAAATAACGGATAAAAGCTAGCGAAACGATAAGAGAGGGGATAAGAAGCCCGCGAATTATAATACTTACGCTACCTAGAAAGAGGATTTATTTCCTAAAGGTTTACTTATTTCTAAAGATACTAGCTCAGACGTAAATAATAACTATTTCGCTAACGTTACCTACTATTCTACGTTCTTTCCTACCTTATCGATAGAGGAATCTACGATTATTAGTAAGATATTAATAAAATAGCTACGCTACGAAGGATATCGCGAGCGATATCGCTTTTATATTAGTTTACTAACGAATAATAAATAAACCCCCCTTATTATATTTATTAATACCGGAATAGTAAGCGTTTTCGTCTCTAAATCGTACGCTCGTCGTTATTTAAAGCTATACCTATCTTTAGACCCGCTACGCCTTAATAGTCTAGGCGGTAATAGTAGCTTCGTTATTATTAACGATATCGTTATTTCCTTCTAACTAATAACCGTTAATAGTCTATTAAAGGTTATTTCTATAGCGGCTAGTATTATTACTAACGGTACTTACCTTATTAACCTAACTATTAGTAGAAGCGGAGCTACGAAGCTTAGGTATACTAACGTTAATAGCGAGATAAAGCTTATACTTTTACGTAATTCCCCCGTTATTCCTTATTTCTACCCTCCCTAATGACGCGATAATATCGCTATTACTTATATAACCTACGCCGATAACCTTCTAATAAATACCTCCCTTTCTACTAATAATCCTAGTCTTCCTTACGCTAAAGACCCCCCTTTACCCCTATCGATATATATTTACGGCATTTCGCTAGCCGACCCTAATACCTACGCCCTCTCCTATATTACTACTAAAATATTTGCCTTCGTTACTTATCTTATTAATTAGCCGTATAATAATAGCCTTTTACTACGCTAAGCGTTCCTACGGATAGTAAATATAGACCGCGTTACTATTAAATTTAACGAAGAACTATTACTTAAATATAAAAAGTAGCTATTACTTACGAAAGAGCGTATGAAGTACGATACTATTTACGGTACTAGAGTTATTATAGAAAACTAATAAAAGAAAGCTAATACCGAAGCCTTAATAATTATACGAAAGGCCTTTAAAGATAATACTTTCGTCTTTATTCCCTAGTATTTTAATACTAGACCAGACGTAAAGGCCCGTACTTAGTATAATATCGAGATAGTAGACGCTAAGCCTAGATCTCTTCCCCTACGCCGCTATAGCCCTTACTAACGTAAAATTATAAGAGAATTTACTAATAAATTACTTTCTCTTAGCGTTATTCGATACGCTATTAATTCCCTATAATCCGTACTAGTATTACTACTACTAAAGAAGCCCCTCCTAGGCGATAACCGATTACGATACCGCTTTACGATTAATTACTACGTATTAAACGAAGTTACCTAAAAGGCCGCTTATCTATTACTAAATATCGAGGATTCCCTATAATAAGCCGCTAGATACCGCTTTTATACCTTCCTTAACCTTAAAGATAGCTTCTAGTAAATCGTTATAGACCCTAAAGCCGTATTAAAAACCGCCTTTTCTATACTATTTAGATAATATAAGTAGCTTCGTATACTATTTAGCTTTATAAACGTACTAGCTACTTTCTAGCGTTTTATAAATAAGGTCCTTAAGCTAGTCCGCGCTTTTATAATAGGCCTTTTAAACGATATTTATATTTAGGGCGAGATAATAACGGAACTAGCGGAACGGATAGTTACTATTATCTATTAATTAAGTTACTATCGACTATTATTAAACCTTAAAAAGTACGAATAGTTCGTTAAAAAAAGTAAATTCCTAAGAATAATTATCTTTATTTATAGTATTCGCTTAGACCTTAAAAAGGCCGCTACTATACGAGAGAGACTATTACTTACTACTACTACTAAGATTCGTAGCTTTTTAAATACCGCTAGCTATTTACGCCGCTTTATCCCCTATTTTATATATAAAACGCGCTTACTCTATAAATATACCGGAGTAGATAAGCTAAAAGGTATATAAGTATAGCTAGACGATAAGTTATTATAAGTATAACGCGATATTCGCGATATAATAATATCCCTTCTAGAGTTACGTAATTATAATTATACGCTACTATCGGTCCTAGAGACTAACGCCTCGATATCTACTATTAGCGTGATATTATTCTAACTATAGCGCGATTCTAATAATAAACGTAATATATTACGCCCCGTTACGTACTTTAGCGCCGTTTTATCGAAAACTTAATAGCGATATAGTACTTAAGAGAGAGAAATACTTACCGTTATTATATTATTATAATATTAAAGGAGCTAGTTAGAAGCTATAGAGATTACCGTTATTACTAACTATAAAATACTCCGCCTTTTTATTATAAAGTAGGAATAACTAGCCCGAATATTACGATTCCTTAATATAATTATATACTATAGCGTACGTATCTACTATCGCTCTAATAAGGCTAATATCTTAGCCGATTAGTTATTATAACTACGTATAGATATAGCGTTAGTAATAAATAAGGAGGAAAGGCCCGATCTAGACGATAAAGATACGATAACTAACGCCTTTCCTACTAATAACGATAACCCTAGACCCCCGAACTAGCGATTTAAAATACGGTTACTAGTATAGCTACTATCTAATAATACTACGGACGCTAAATAGCCTACGAATACTACGAATAATATACCGATAGCTACTAACGTTAAAAAATTAGACGACCTTAAATAGTATAACGTCTAAGATATTATTAACTACCTCGAAAACGGCTATCCTCTCCTTAATCATATTACTTTAACGTTCGTTAAAGACTATTTCGCTATCTTTTACGACGAAGTATATACCGTTATTAACCGTTCTCTAATAAAGATACTAACGTACGAGGTAGCTATAGTAGAAATAGTTAAAGTCTATAAGCTAGAAGGATATATACGCGTTAGTACGCTATACGCCTTATTAGCGAGACGAGTATAGTACCCTAACTTAATATTAGCTATAAATAAGGCTATTCGATAGTATACGGAATACTAACTATTATAAAAGCCTCCCTAGGTAACTAAGTCGCTACGACCGATACTAACCGTACGATTATTAGTACGCTAGGGGATAGATTTTATTAGACGTTTTATCGTTAATAGAAAACGAATATAGTTATTAATAGCCGTGGAATATATTACGGGCTACGCTATAGTAGCTATAGACCCTCGTAATAGTACTTTAGCTACTACTAAGATACTATTTACGCGTATTTACGCTATATTCAGACCCTTAGTAGAGATTATTACTAATAATAGTATTCCTTTTAATTCTAATAAGTTTAAAACCCTTCTCGCTAGCTAAGAGCTACCTATCTAGTAGTACCGGATAACGATATACTATCTACGTACGAATAAGCGAGTTAAGCGTTTTAATAGCTAGATTAAGTATATTACCTATCGCTTAGCTAGCGTTAATACCGAAGAACGGGAAGATATCGATTAGCTAATAATTATTCCTAAAGCTATACGTATTTACTTAAATTACCCTTAAATAAGCGGTTTTTCCTTATATTACTTACTTTTCGGTACTAAGCTTTACTATAGTAAGTCTTATATCGCTACGATATACGAACGAGAACCGATAATAGACGAAGATATCGCTTCTTAGTAAGATTTAGCTTATAAAAGGTAGTTATTTAAGACCGTTCGCCTATTATCTAACTCTATAAAAGTATACCGAATATATATTAAAGCTATATTATAAAATAATAAAGCTACGTACCGTATTTTTAGAAAAGGCGATTAGATTTTACGATATCGACTATAAAAGTATAAATACGAGCTATTCTACGACGGCCCGTAGCTTATTATCGACGTTTACTAGGGTAATACCTATACTCTAAAGTTACCGGGTAGCTATCGACTCGATAAACGGTATAATAGGTTTAACTTATTCCTAGCCTACGTAGAAGACGGCTAGCCTATTCGTAGCCTTTAGTATACTAGTCGCCGCCTTCTCAAGCTAGACCGTAAGCGCCTATCGTCTATTAGTAAGTAACTACCGCTATATATATACTATTCCCTTTTTTCCTTACTTTTATTTCCCTTTTTATTACTAATTATTTTCCCTTTATATTAATTACCTCCTATTCGTTATATATTATTTTAAATTAACCCCTAATTATATCTTAGTTCTACCTATATTCTATTTTCTTTATATTATTTTCGTTCTTTTTATTCTTACTACGCCTTACTATTACGCCTCGCTACGATTCCTTTTTTTAGAAATTTTTTTTCCTTTATTCCTTTTTTTTATATTCCCGTTATTACCGCTAAAATTACGCTATTCGCTTATTTTTCCCGGTTATTTCCTACGTATTCGCCCGTAATAGCCTCTATTACCTCTAATTTTTATTTTAGACCGCTCTAGGCCTATCGCTACGCTATTACGCTATTTTTTTCTTTATCCTTATTTTTTTTTATTCGCGATTACTATCTATATCGGTACTCCTAGCTACTACTATTTCTAATATTTATACGAGGAAGAGAGGGGAAGGAGGTGCTAATAGTGCTATCTAATACTAAAAGTATAATATCGCTATATTACGATATTCTAGATATAGGGACCGACCTAAACGTCCTTTATCCGGCTATCCCTTCCGGTCTCTAGGCCCTACTTTTCCCAGTAACTACCCGTTTTAATAGTTATTTAGACTATATTAACTAATAAAAGACCTCCCTATACGATAAACGCCGCGATAGACCTTACCTTCTATAATAAAAGCTAACTTCTTTCTTATTTACGATAGATAAAGAAACGAATAGCTATACGACTAACGAAGAAGCATAAAAAGCCAGCGATTTCCAGCTATAAATAACTTAAAAATAGATAATTCTTCGTCTCTATTATTACTACTATCTCTTTCTTACTTATCTTTCCTATTATTAATATTATTATTACTATTACTAGCTATTTTATATATAGAGCCTACTAGCTATACTATAAACGATAATAATACTAATACTAATATTACTAATAATACCCTATTACTTATTATAGCCGTTACTTAGCTACGCGTAGCCGCCGTAATTACTAACGAGGAAGCGTTCCCGTACCTACGATATATACTTAGACGTATCGAATACCTTAGTATTCGTTACTAAAGACACGTTATTAATAACGTAGAGTAGAGTACTTACGCTAATTATTATAATAGCTAGGCTAATTACCGTATCCCCGGCTACCTATTAACCGTAATAGACGGCTTTTTAACGGCCGATAACGCTTAAATTAAGACCCTAAACCTACATACTCGCGCTAAACGAGACCTCGCTATAGTAATATACCTACGCGTATACGACTAGTACGTAACGCCTACTAATAAGAAGTTAAATAGTAGCGATTTTAATAATACGCTACGTTTTATTAACTTAGTAGCGTTAGTATACGTCTTTACTAAAAACCCCCTACCTATTTAAGCGACTATTATACGCCTATAGCGTATAGTATTAGCCCTAGCTACTATTATAGTCTATCTATTACCCGCCTTTACGCCCGCTAATACTATTAAGATTAATAATATTAAAGGAGGACCCCCGCTAGTACTAGTTATAGTAGTCGCGGTACTAGTAGCAGTACCCGTAGTAGTATTAATAGTAGCTACTAGGCCCGCCGCTAGCGCCGTTATCGCCGTATTCGTGCTAATACTAGTACCGGTAGTAGCGGCTATAATTATAGTAGTACCCCCCTTTCCTATANTGCCGCTACCGCCTACTTTCGTAGCGCTCTACGCTAGTAGGCCCGCTACCTATATTTAGTATAAATAGTAGATAGAGCTACGTAATCGTTACTAGTATAGGATAATATAGGCTATTATAGTCCGGTTAGGTATCGCTATCTACGCGATTCCCTTAAATACTACGTAATACTAAGGTAAATCGCCGCTAATAGTTAGATAAATCGGTACCGATAGCTACCCGAAACGCTACGAAATAAGAAAAGCCCCGTATCCTAGATTAGACCCCCCCCCCTTATTTTTATATTAGTTATTATTATTATTATCGTTATTATTATTATTAATATTACTTATTTATTATTATTCCTATTATTTAGACCTGATTTATATACTCGGAAGTTGAAAAGGATAAGAAAAGAGGACCCCTAGAAAAGTATAAAAATACTTAAAAAGCTATAAAAGATATATAAAGGGAAGTCCTCCTAATATCCTTTACTAGTTAAAGGTAGATCGCGGACGATTTAGTTAAGAAAGGGGATCTTATAGATCCCTAATAGGTTGGAGTATATTATAGTACGTTATAAACGTATGTTAATATATATAGATACTACCTAGCGGTAAGTATTTAGGTATATAAGTAAATATATATAAATGCCTTAATAAGCTAGTAAAAGACCTATAAAAGGACGACGTCCGCCGCGCTTTTATAGGAATTATCTTAAGATAGAAAAAAATTCAAGCTTCCCTTTTATATATTTCTCTATACGTGCCTTATAATTGTAACCCATTTGTTAGTCCTTTGGACTATGTATTAGGAAATCATAAGACTTCCCTTTATATATCTTTTATAGCTTTTTAAGTATTTTTATACTTTTCTAAGGGTCCTCTTTTCTTATCCTTTTCGACTTCTAAGTATATAAATTAGGTCTAATTAATAGGAATAATAATAAATAGGTAATATTAGTAATAATAATAATAATAATAATAATAACGACGAATATAGAAATAGGGGGGGGGTCTAATCTAAGATACGGGGTTTCTCTTATTTTATAGCGTTTCGGGTAGCTATAGGTACCGATTTATCTAACTATTAGCGGCGATTTACCTTAGTATTACGCGGTATTTAGGGGGATTACGTAGATAGCGATACTTAACTAGACCGTAATAGCCTATATTATCTTATATTAGTAACGATTACGTAGCTCTATCTACTATTTATACTAAATATAAGTAGCGGGCCTATTAGCGTAGAGCGCTATAAAGGTAGGTAGTAGTAGCACTATAAGAAAGGGGGGTGCTACTATAATTATAACCGCTATTACTAGTACCGGTATTAATACGAATGCGGCGATAACGGCGCTAGCGGCGGGCCTAGTAGCTATTACTAGTACTAGTACGGGTACCGCTACTAGCGCCGCGACTACTATAACCGGTACTAGCGGGGGTCCTCCTTTAATATTATTAATCTTAATAGTATTAGCGGGCGTAAAAGCGGGTAATAGGTAAGCCGTAACGGTAGCTAGGGCTAATACTATACGCCGTAGGCGTATAATAGTTACTTAAATAGGTAGTAGGGCTTCGGTAAAGACGTATACTAATACTACTAGGTTAATAAAATATAGTATATTATTAAAATCGCTACCGTTTAACTTCTTATTAATAAGCGTTACGTGTTAGTCGTATACACGTAGGTATATTACTATAGCGAGGTCTCGTTTAGCGCGAGTATATAGGTTTAGGGTCTTAATCTAGGCGTTATTAGCCGTTAAAAAGCCGTCTATTACGGTCGATAGGTAGCTAGGGATACGGTAATTAGCCTAGCTATTATAATAATTAGCGTAAGTACTCTACTTTACGTTATTAATAACGTATCTTTAGTAACGAATACTAGGGTATTCGATACGTCTAAGTATATATTAGGGGTACGGGAGCGTTTCCTTATTAGTAATTATAGCGGCTACGCGTAGCTAAGTAGCGGCTATAGTAGGTAATAGGGTATTATTAATAGTATTAGTATTAGTATTATTATCGTTTATAGTATAGCTAGTAGGCTCTATATATAGAATAGCTAGTAATAGTAGTAATAATATTAGTAATAAGAAAGATAAATAAGAAAGAAATAATAGTAATAATAAAGATAAAGAATTATCTATTTTCGAGTTATTTATAGCTAGAAATCGCTAGCTTTTTATACTTCTTCGTTAATCGTATAGCTATTCGTTTCTTTATCTATCGTAAATAAGAAAGAAGTTAGCTTTTATCATATAAGGTAAGGTCTATCGCGGCGTTTATCGTATAGGGAGGTCTTTTATTAGTTAATATAATCTAAATAACTATTAAAACGGGTAGTTACTAGGAAAAGTAGGGCCCGGAGACTAGAAGGGATAGCTAGATAAAGGACGTTTAGGTTAGTCCCCGTATCTAGAATATCGTAATATAGCGATATTATACTTTTAGTATTAGATAGTATTATTAGTACCTCCTTCCCCTCTCTTCCTCGTATAAATATTAGAAATAGTAGTAGCTAGGCGTACCGATACGGATAGTAGGCGCGAATAAAAAAAAAATAGGGATAAAGAAAAAATAGCGTAATAACGTAGCGATAGGCCTAGAGTAATCTAAAATAAAAAAAGGAAGGTAATAGAGGCTATTACGGGCGAATACGCGGGAAATAACTAAGAAAAATAAGCGAATAGCGTAATTTTAGTAGTAATAGCGGGAATATAAAAAAAAAAGGAATAAAAGAAAAAAAAATTTCTAAAAAAGGAATCGTAGCGAGGCGTAATAGTAAGGCGTAGTAAGAATAAAAGGAACGAAAATAATATAAAGAAAAATAGGATATAAGTAGAATTAAGATATAATTAGGGGTTAATTTAAATTAATATATAACGAATAGGGGGTAATTAATATAAAGGGAAAATAATTAGTAATATAAAGGGAAATAAAAGTAAAGAAAAAAAAGAATAGTATATATATAGCGGTAGTTACCTACTAATAGACGATAAGCGCTTATAGTCTAACTCGAGAAAGCGGTAACTAGTATACTAAAGGCTATAAATAGGCTAGCTATCTTCTACGTAGGCCGGGAATAAGTTAAACCTATTATATTATTTATCGAGTCGATAGCTACCCGGTAACTCTAGAGTATAGGTATTACCCTAGTAAATATCGATAATAAGCTATAGGCCGTTATAAAATAGCTTATATTTATACTTTTATAGTCGATATCGTAAAATCTAATCGCTTTTTTTAAAAATATAGTACGTAGCTTTATTATTTTATAATATAGCTTTAATATATATTCGGTATACCTTTATAGAGTTAGATAATAAATAAACGGTCTTAAATAACTATCTTTCGCGAGCTAAATCTTATTAAGAAGCGATATCTTCGTCTATTATCGGTTCTTATTTATATATCGTAGCGATATAGGACTTACTATAGTAAGGCTCGGTACCGAAAAGTAAGTAGTATAGAGAAAAGCCGCTTATTTAAAGGCGATTTAAGTAAATACGTATAGCCTTAAGAATAATTATTAGTTAATCGATATCTTCCTATTCTTTAGTATTAACGCTAGCTAAGCGATAGGTAATATACTTAATTTAGCCGTTAAAATACTTAACTTACTTATTTATCTATAGATAGTATATCGTTATCTAATACTACTAGATAGGTAGCTTATAGCTAGTAAGAAGGGTTTTAAACTTATTAAAGTTAAAAGGAATATTATTATTAGTAATAATCTCTATTAAGGGTCCGAATACGGCGTAAATACGCGTAAGTAATATCTTAGTAGTAGCTAAAGTATTATTACGAGGGTCTATAGCTATTATAGCGTAACCCGTAGCGTATTCTACGGCTATTAATAACTATATTCGCTTTCTATTAACGATAAAACGTCTAGTAAAGTCTATCCCTTAGTATATTAATAGTTATATAGTTAGTATCGGTCGTAGCGACTTAGTTAACTAAGGAGGCTTTTATAGTAGTTAGTATTCCGTATACCGTTAAATAGCCTTATTTATAGCTAATATTAGGTTAAGGTACTATACTTATCTCGTTAATAGTACGTATAGCGTATTAACGCGTATATATCCTTCTAGCTTATAGATTTTAACTACTTCTATTATAGCTACCTTATACGTTAGTATCTTTATTAGAGAATAGTTAATAACGGTATATATTTTATTATAAAAGATAGCGAAATAGTCTTTAACGAACGTTAAAGTAATACGATTAGGGAGAGGGTAGCCGTTTTCGAGGTAGCTAATAATATCCTAGACGTCGTACTATCTAAGGTTATTTAACTTTTTAACGTTAGTAGCTATCGGCGTATTATTCGTAGTATTCGTAGGCTATTTAGCGTCCGTAGTATTATTAGACGGTAGCTATACTAGTAGCTATATCTTAAATCGCTAGTTTAGGGGTCTAGGGTTATCGTTATTAGTAGGAAAGGCGTCGGTTATCGTATCTTTATTATCTAGATTAGGCCCTTCCTCCTTATTTATTACTAGCACTATATCTATACGCGGTCTTAATAACTAATTAGCTAAGATATTAGCCTTATTAGAGCGATAGTAGATACGTACGCTATAATATACGATTATATCGAGAAATCGTAATATTCGGGCCGGTTATTCTTATTTTATAATAAAAAAGCGGAGTATTTCGTAGTTAGTAATAACGGTAATCTCTACGGCTTCTAACTAGCTCCTCTAATATTATAATAATATAATAATAGTAAGTATTTCTCTCTCTTAAGTACTATATCGCTACTAGGTTTTCGATAAAACGGCGTTAAAGTACGTAACGGGGCGTAATATACTACGTTTATTATTAGAATCGCGCTATAGTTAGAATAATATAACGCTAACGGTAGATATCGAGGCGTTAGTCTCTAGGACTAATAGTAGTATATAGTCGTAGTTACGTAGCTCTAGGAGGGATACTATTATATTACGAATATCACGCTATACTTATAATAACTCGTCGTCTAGCTATACTTATACGCCTTTTAGCTTATCTACTCTAGTATATTTATAGAGTAGGTACGCTTTATATATAAAATAGGGGATAAAGCGGCGTAAATAGCTAACGGCGTTTAAAAAGCTACGAATCTTAGTAGTAATAATAAGCGGTAGTCTTTCTTATACGGTAGCGGCCTTTTTAGGGTCTAAGTAAATACCGTAGATAGAGATAATTATTCCTAGGAATTTACCTTCTTTAATAAACTATTCGTATTTTTTAAGGTTTAATAATAGTTAATAGCGGCTTAATTAACGGATAATAATAACTATCCGTTCCGCTAATTCCGCTATTATCTCGCCTTAAATATAAATATCGTTTAAAAGGCTTATTATTATGATTTCCTAGTACATAGTCCAAAGGACTGATAAATGGGTTATAATTATAAGGCACGTATAGAGAAATATATAAAAGGGAAGCTTAAATTTTTTTCTATCTCAAGATAATTCCTATAAAAGCGCGGCGGACGTCATCCTTTTATAGGTCTTTTACTAGCTTATTAAGGCATTTATATATATTTACTTATATACCTAAATACTTACCGCTAGGTAGTATCTATATATATTAATATACGTTTATAACGTATTATAATATACTCTAACCTATTAGGGATCTATAAGATCCCCTTTCTTAACTAGATCGTCTACGATCTACTTTTAACTAGTAAAGGATATTAGGAGGACTTCCCTTTATATATCTTTTATAGCTTTTTAACTATTTTTATATTTTTCTAGGGGTCCTCTTTTCTTATCCTTTTCGACTTCCAAGTATATAAATCAGGTCTAAATAATAGGAATAATAATAAATAAGTAATATTAATAATAATAATAACGATAATAATAATAACGACTAATATAGAAATAGGGGGGGGGGGTCTAATCTAGGATACGGGGCTTTTCTTATTTCGTAGCGTTTCGGGTAGCTATCGGTACCGATTCATCTAACTATTAGCGGCGATTTACCTTAGTATTACGTAGTATTTAAGGGAATCGCGTAGATAGCGACACCTAACTAGACCGTAATAGCCTATATTATCCTATACTAGTAACGATTACGTAGCTCTATCTACTATTTATACTAAATATAAGTAGCGGGCCTACTAACGTAGAGCGCTACGAAAGTAAGCGGTAGCGGTATTATAGGAAAGGGGGGTACTATTATAATTATAGCCGCTACTACCGGTGCTAGTATTAGTATAAATATAGCGATAACGGCGCTAGCGGCGGGCCTAGTAGCTACTATTAGTACTACTATAGGTACCGCTACTAGTACCGCGATTACTACGACTAGTACTAACGGGGGTCCTCTTTTAATATTATTAATCTTAATAGTATTAGCGGGCGTAAAGGCGGGTAATAGATAGACCGTAACGGTAGCCGGGGCTAATACCGTATACCGTAGGTATATAATAGTCGCTTAAATAGGTAGGGGGTTTTCGGTAAAGACGTATACTAACACTACTAGGTTAATAAAACGTAGCGTATTATTAAAATCGCTACCGTTTAACTTCTTATTAGTAGGCGTTACGTGCTAGTCATATACGCGTAGGTATATTACTATAGCGAGGTCTCGTTTAGCGCGAGTACGTAGGTTCGGGGTCTTAATCTAAGCGTTATCGGCTATTAAAAAGCTATCTATTACGGTCGATAGGTAGCTAGGGATACGGTAATTAACCTAGCTATTATAATAATTAACGTAAGTACTCTACTCTACGTTATTAATAACGTATCTTTAGTAACGAATACTAGGGTATTCGATATATCTAAGTATATATCGTAGGTACGGGAGCGCTTCCTTATCGGTAATTACGGCGGCTACGCGCGGCTAAGTAGCGGCTATAGTAAGTAATAGGGTATTATTAGTAGTATTAGTATTAATATTATTATCGTTTATAGTATAGCTAGTAAGCTCTATATATAGAATAGCTAGTAATAGTAATAATAATATTAGTAATAAGAAAGATAAGTAAGAAAGAGATAGTAGTAATAATAGAGATAAAGAATTATCTATTTTCGAGTTATTTATAGCTAGAAATCGCTAGCTTTTTATATTTCTTCGTTAGTCGTATAGCTATTCGTTTCTTTATCTATCGTAAATAGGAAAGAAGTTAGCTTTTATCGTAGAAAGTAAGGTCTATCGCGGCGTTTATTATATAGGGAGGTCTTTTATTAGTTAATATAGTCTAAATAACTATTAAAACGGGTAGTTACTAGGAAAAGTGGGGCCTAGAGACCGGAAGGGATAGCTAGATAAAGGACGTTTAGGTTAGTCCCCGTATCTAGAATATCGTAATATAGCGATATTATACTTTTAGTATTAGATAGTACTATTAGTACCTCCTTCCCCTATCTTCCTTATATAAATATTAGAAATAGTAGTAGCTAAGAGTACCGATATAGATAGTAGTCGCGAATAAAAAAAAATAGGGATAAAGAAAAAAATAACGTAATAGCGTAGCGATAGGCCTAGAGCGGTCTAAAATAAAAATTAGAGGTAATAGAGGCTATTACGGGCGAATACGCGGGAAATAACCAGGAAAAATAAGCGAATAGCGTAATTTTAGCGGTAATAACGGGAATATAAAAAAAAGGAATAAAGGAAAAAAAATTTCTAAAAAAAGGAATCGTAGCGAGGCGTAATAGTAAGGCGTAGTAAGAATAAAAAGAACGAAAATAATATAAAGAAAATAGAATATAGGTAGAACTAGGATATAATTAGGGGTTAATTTAGAATAATATATAACGAATAAGAGGTAATTAATATAAAAGGAAAATAATTAGTAACGAAAAAGGAAATAAAAGTAAAGAAAAAAGGGAATAGTATATATATAGCGGTAGTTACCTACCGATAAACGATAGGCGCTTACGGTCTAGCTCGAGAAGGCGGCGACTAATATACTAAAGGCTATAAATAGGCTAGCCGTCTTCTACGTAAGCTAGGAATAGGTTAAACCTATTATACCGTTTATCGAATCGATAGCCGCCTAGTAACTCTAGAGTATAGGTATTACCTTAGTAAACGTTAATAATAAGCTACGGGTTATTATAAAATAGCTCGTATTTATACTTTTACGGTTAATATCGTAAAATCTAATCGCCTTTTCTAAAAATACGGTACGTAGCTTTATTATTTTATAATATAGCTCTAATATATATTCGGTATACTTTTATAGAGTTAGATAATAAGCGAACGGTCTTAAATAACTACCTTTCGCGAGCTAAATCCTATTAAGAGGCGATATCTTCGTCTATTATCGGTTCTCGTTCGTATATCGTAGCGATATAAGACTTACTATAGTAAGGCTCGGTACCGAAAAGTAAGTAATACGGGGAAAAGCCGCTTATTTAAAGGTAATTTAGGTAAATACGTATAGCTTTAGGAATAATTATTAGCTAATCGATATCTTCCTATTCTTTAGTATTAACGCTAGCTAAGCGATAGGTAATATACTTAATCTAGCTATTAAAACGCTTAACTCGCTTATTTATATATAGATAATATATTATTATCTAGTACTACTAGATAGGTAGCTCTTAGTTAGCGAGAAGGGTTTTAAACTCGTTAGAGTTAAAAGGAATACTATTATTAGTAATAATCTTTACTAGGGGTCCGAATATAGCGTAAATACGCGTAAATAATATCTTAATAATAGCTAAAGTATTATTATAAGGGTCTATAGCTACTATAACGTAGCCCGTAACGTATTCCACGGCTATTAATAACTATATTCGTTTTCTATTAACGATAAAACGTCTAGTAAAGTCTATCCCCTAGCGTGCTAATAGTTATATAGTTAATATTAGTCGTAGCGACTTAGTTACTTAAGGAGGCTTTTATAATAGTTAGTATTCCGTATACTATCGAATAGCCTTATTTATAGCTAATATTAGGTTAGGGTACTATACTCGTCTCGCTAATAGGGCGTATAGCGTACTAACGCGTATATATCTTTCTAGCTTATAGACTTTAACTACTTCTACTATAATTACCTTATACGTTAGTATCTTTATTAGAGAATAGTTAATAACGGTATATACTTCGTCGTAAAAGATAGCGAAATAGTCTTTAACGAACGTTAAAGTAATATAATTAAAGAGAGGATAGCCGTTTTCGAGGTAGTTAATAATATCTTAGACGTCGTGCCATCTAAGGTCATCTAATTTTTTAACGTTAGTAGCTATTAGCGTATTATTCGTAGTATTCGTAAGCTATTCGGCGTCTATAGTATTATTAGATAGTAGCTATACTAGTAACCGTATCTTAAATCGCTAGTTCAGGGGTCTAGGGTTATCGTTATTAGTAGGAAAGGCGTCGGTTATTATATCTTTATTATCCGGATCGGGCCCTTCCTCCTTATTTATTACTAACGCTATATCTATACGCGGTTATAATAACTAATCGGCTAAGATATTAGCCTTACTAGAGCGATAGTAGATACGTACGTTATAGTATACGATTATATTAAGGAATCGTAATATTTAAGCTAGTTATTCCTACTTTATAATAAAAAAGCGGAGTATTTTATAATTAGTAATAACGGTAATCTCTATAGCTTCTAACTAGCTCCTCTAATATTATAATAATATAATAACGATAAGTATTTCTCTCTCCTAGGTACTATATCGCTACTAGGTTTTTAATAAAACGGCGCTAAAGTACGTAATAGGGCGTAATATACTACGTTTATTATTAGAATCGCGTTATAGTTAGAATAATATCGCGCTAACGGTAGATATCGAGGCATTAGTCTCTAGGACCGATAGTAGCGTATAGTTATAGTTACGTAGCTCCGGAAGGGATACTATTATATCGCGAATATTACGCTATACCTATAATAACTTATCGTCTAGCTATACTTATACGCCTTTTAGCTTATCTACTCCGGTATATTTATAAAATAGGCGCGCTTTATATATAAAATAGGGGATAAAGCGGCGTAAATAGCTAGCGGCGTTTAAAAAGCTATAAATCTTAGTAGTAATAGTAGGCGGTAGTCTCTCTCGTACGGTAACGGCCTTTTTAGGGTCTAGGCGAATACCGTAGACGGAGATAATTATTCCTAGGAATTTACCTTTTTTAATAAACTATTCGTACTTTTTAAGGTTTAATAATAGTCGATAGCGGCTTAATTAACGGATAATAGTAATTATCCGTTCCGCTAGTTCCGCTATTATCTCGCCTTAAATATAAATATCGTCTAAAAGGCCTATTATAAAAGCGTAGACTAACTTAAGGACCTCGTTTATAAAACGCTAGAAAGTAGCTAGTACGTTTATAAGGCTAAATAGTATATAAAGCTACTTATATTATCTAAATAATATAGAAAAGGCGGTCTTTAGTACGGCTTTAGGGTCTATAACGATTTACTAAAAGCTATCTTTAAAGTTAAGGAAGGTATAAAAGCGGTATTTAGCGGCTTATTATAGGGAATCCTCGATATTTAGTAGTAGATAAGCGGCCTTTTAGGTAACTTCGTTTAATACGTAGTAATCGATTATAAAGCGGTATCGTAGTCGGTTATCGCTTAAGAGGGGCTTCTTTAGTAATAGTAATACTAATATAGATTATAGGGAGTTAATAGCGTATCGAATAACGCTAAGAGAGAGTAATTTATTAGTAAATTCTCTTATAATTTCACGTTAGTAAGGGCTATAACGGCGTAAGGGAAGAGATTTAGGCTTAACGTCTACTATCTCGATATTATACTAAGTACGGGCCTTTACGTCTAGTCTAGTATTAAAGTACTAGGGAATAAAGACGAAGGTATTATTTTTAAAGGCCTTTTATATAATTATTAAGGCTTTAGTATTAACTTTCTTCTATTAGTTTTCTATAATAACTCTAGTACCGCGAATAGTATCGTACTTTATACGCTCTTTCGTAAGTAATAACTACTTTTTATATTTAGGTAATAATTCTTCGTTAAATTTAATAGTAACGCGGTCTATATTTACTATCCGTAGGAACGCTTAGCGTAGTAAAGGGCTATTATTATATAGCTAATTAGTAAGATAAGTAACGAAAGCGAATATTTTAGTAGTAACGTAGGAGAGGGCGTAGGTATTAGGGTCGGCTAGTAAAATACTATAAATATATATCGATAGGGGTAAAGGGGGGTCTTTAGCGTAAGGAAGACTAGGATTATCGGTAGAAGGGGAGGTATTTATCGGAAGGTTATCGGCGTAGGTTATATAAGTAATAGCGATATTATCGCGTCGTTAGGGAGGGTAGAAATAAGGAATAACGGGGGAATTACGTAAAAATATAAGCTTTATCTCGCTATTAGCGTTAGTATACCTAAGCTTTATAGCTCCGCTTCTACTAATAGTTAGGTTAGCGGGGTAAGTACTATTAATAATAATACTAGCTACTATAGAAATAACCTTTAATAGACTATTAACGGTTATTAATTAGAAGGAAATAACGATATCGTTAATAATAATAAAGCTACCGTTACCGCCTAAACTACTAAGGCGTAGCGGGTCTAAAGATAGGTATAGTTTTAAATAACGACGAGCGTACGATTTAGAGACGAAAACGCTTACTATTCCGGTATTAATAAATATAACGAGGGGGGTTTATTTATTATTCGTTAATAAACCGGTATAAAGGCGATATCGCTCGCGATATCCTTCGCGGCGTAGCTATTTTATTAATATCTTATTAATAGTCGTAGATTCCTCCGTTAATAGGGTAGGAAAGAACGTAGAATAGTAGGTAACGTTAGCGAAATAGTTATTATTTACGTCCGAACTAGTATCTTTAGAAATAAGTAAACCTTTAGGAAATAAATCCTCTTTCTAAGTAACGTAAGTATTATAATTTATAGGCTTCTTATCCCCTCTCTTATCGTTTCGCTAGCTTTTATCCGTTATTTATCTATCTTTATATCTAAAGGGGTAAGGAGTAGGAGAACGGTACGCCTTTCGGTCTTAAGATAGCTATCGTAAATAGTTACGGTCTCGGTCCCGAGAAGTATTACGGGAATAGTAACGAGTATCGCGGTTATCGCGTAAACGGTTACGATTATTAGCTAATCGACTACGATTTATTATAAAACGAGTCTTTTATTAGCGGTCGTTATTCTTATCGCGGGGTTCTAGGTATTCGCGTACCTAATAACTAATCTTTCCATAGCGGAAACACGTCGATTTATCCCTATTTTTATCTTAAGTAATATAATTAAGGGCTTCTTCGCGTATTCCGAATTATAGCGTTTCTCCTTCCTCCTTAGCTACTTTTAGTATAGTATTTAGCTAAGCGGCGTACGATTATATATTCTTTAATAAGTAACGGGTAGTATTTACTATAGTATAAACGCTCGAGTCCGTATTAATATCCTATCTCGTCTTATACTATAAGTCTATAATATTATAGCGTAGAATATCCTTAACTATACGTTAAATATAATACGTTTTAAGTAAGTTATTAGTAGAATTCTATATTATTTTAGCTAGAAATTCGATAGCCTTATACTTAGACTTATACTAGTAATTAAGTACGAGAACCGTAAATACGCGTAACGGGGTAGCTATTAAAGTATAACTAGAGATAAATATTAGTACTAATTCTACTAGTATTAGCTATAGTATATTAGCGTACCTACGAACGAAGTACTAAAGGGGTATAAATTCGCCTCTAATTACTAATAGTATTCGAGACGTCTAGTACGTATATAGAATTATAGATTTATATAGGTAGGTCTAAATACGTATTAATTATACTATAATTATATAGTCCGCTTTACTTAAATAGTCGCTTTATAGCTAACTAACTACTTTTTTACCGTTCTTCTTACGATCCTCTCTATCGTTAATATCTAATAGTAGTATTAGCTTTAGAAATATCGCCTAAAGATATTTATACTACTTAGTTACGCGTTCGTTATTCCTTAAGGGCTTATTATAAGCTATTAGTCCGCCTTCGACGGCTAAATTCCTATTTACTAAGTAAGGGCCAGGGAATCGGCTATTAATAGTAAGCCTTAATAGTAATAAAAAGCCGTTAATACTAACGTCGTTAAATAGCTTCCGTTCCGGTCCTAGGTAGAGCTTCGCTTAGAATATTATACTAAGTATTATTATTTACGATAAAGCGGGCTAGAATAGTATCGGGGGGTTATAGAATATACTACTATTATAAGCTCCTTATTTATATACGTAGCCTTACGATCCTTCTAATACTATTATTCCTATACCTTTAGGTATTTATAATAATATATATAGTACTATAAGCTAGGTTCTAGATAATTAAACGTCTTTCGTAATTAGTAAGGGGTTATTAGCTACGGTTACGTTAGTAAGGGGGCTTCTTCTACTAGTATTAGTAGATAATAATAATACTATTATAAACGGGTTATTAATTAGGGACGTAGGAGTAGTAAAAGATAAAGAGGTAGCTATAGCTATAGCTAGTAAGTTACTACGGCTTATAACGTTAGCTAGTCTTTCTAGAAGTTTTTCTATTATCGTAATAATAACCGTATTTATATTATCGGTATACTCTTTATCTCTCTTTTATCTCTTAATATTAGACTTAGCGCGGTCTAATAGTAGCGTTTTT
>LNGL01000011.1:397184-409734 GCA_001510565.1 Knoxdaviesia proteae | reverse complement strand
TTAAGCTTCCCTTTTATATATTTCTCTATACGTGCCTTATAATTATAACCCATTTATTAGTCCTTTAGACTATATACTAGGAAATCACAATCCCATCTCGATATCAATCTCTAAGGACTACTACACTAGTTACTAGGGGTACGTATAGATATTTACGGGGAGTTAATTAAGCTATTATAAGAATTATATCTCTAAGATATACTAGATAAAGTTAACCTCTCTAACTACCGACCTTACGCTTCCCCCTCAGAACCACGCGCATCACCTACCGACATTCTAAAACACCTCAGATAATAACTCGATAAATATAAAGCCCCCCTCTACCGATATATCGTCGGAAAATTAAATTACCTAGCTACTATAACACGTCTAGATATAGCATTCGTAATATCCGATCTATTAGTATATCTATCCTCACTAACACTATACGACTAATACCGTCTAAAGCGACTATTACGATATTTATTAGATAATAAATCATAAGGCATATATTATAACTTACCGCCTCCTACTAACATAACACCCGGTACATTACCTATATATATATACTACGACTCAACATAGGCCGACTACCCTAAGACAAGTCGATTATCCACAGGATACGTTTTCTTTTTCAACGGCGGCCTAATCGCGTAGGCATCCCGCCGACAGAAGGTTATTACTAAGTCGTCTATAGAAGCAGAATATATTACTACGTCCGATACAGCAGCCCATACTACCTAGATCCAACAGTTCCTCGCCGAAATTAAATATAATACGAAAATCTTTCTTTTCTACGATAACAAAAGCGCAATTACCCTAATATCTTCTAATAAAATACAGCGCCGCTCGAGACACATCAGAATCCATTACCACTTCCTACGTCAAGTAATTACCGACGGCTTCATCACGCCAGCATATATACCCACCACGAAATAACTTACTAATATTTTCACAAAGCCGGTCACCCCAGTCGTTTTCAA
The DNA here is from genome assembly GCA_001510565.1 of Knoxdaviesia proteae. Classification (NCBI taxonomy): domain Eukaryota; kingdom Fungi; phylum Ascomycota; class Sordariomycetes; order Microascales; family Gondwanamycetaceae; genus Knoxdaviesia; species Knoxdaviesia proteae. Next base: position 408,772 of record LNGL01000011.1, on the reverse strand, counting down.
CCGCCTAACCAAAGCGCTAACCACAAATAGTTATGGCCCTCCTCACGAAGCTATCATACTCGTATATAAACAGACTAGCTTATATCGATTAACGGGGAGTGTAAAAAGGAAGGAACAATCGATCTAAGCCTTAAGCTTAACCCTAAATGACTAATCAATGGATAAGTTATTACACCACACAAATCTCCTATATTTCATATACATTAGATTTCCTTTCCCGGACTAAAGAGAAGGAAGAACTTAACCAAGAACAACAACAACTAAGGAACAAGAAATTCTATTTTCATCGAAATTCATTGCCTACTTTGTGACTCAGTGAAAACAGGCAAACTCTGCGCACTATGTACTTGGCGGCCACATAGTTATGTTGGTCTTGGCAGCAGCTGCCAGGTCCCAGTCCAGGCCTGAATCGACACTCGGTGCCAGCTGTCAGCAGCTTGTGACGGCTGGCGGGGCAACTTGGAGCTTCCAGATTAGGCCTTGAAAGGCGAATTTCCAGCCAGTCATATGTACCGCCTTTGGCCTCAGCACAGTGCTTACAATGCTTGCATCCTCGGCACTGTCCAATGCTACATCGCCAACAATCTACAACAACACCACACGGAAAACCCAAAAAAATCATCGCCAACTCCTCTTCCCTCAACCTTTCAACTTCAATCAGCTTCCACCCCCCGCCTCTCTCTTTTTTGCTCTCGTCCCTGGCGCCCTGATTTTTTTATCTTCCGATCTCCGATCTCCGGTTATCGGCCTCGGCTTATTATCTCAATCATTTCATTTGTCCTTTCGTTGGCCCGGCCATCATCGAGACAGTTCTCGATTCCTCTCTTCTCCCCACGAACTGCTTCTGCCCTACGAATTATTCTCCCGCTTCTAGCCATCCGCTCCTCGATCCCAGTCCCAGTCTTCGAAGACTCCTGTTTCGGCATCTCCGGTTATCATCGGTGGTGTTGTTGGTCGCACTGTGTCCGGCTGCTGTGTTGTTGTTGTTGTTGTTGTTGATATCCGGCCCGTAGGCTTCCCGGGGCCGGCCTTTTGACCGCCGTGTTTGACCTTTGTTTTTTTGGGGAGCCGGCCTTCCTGGATTTCCTCCTCCTTTAAATATTGATATCTTTATCACCACATCCTCATTCATTCTTTATTTTCACTCTCTGTTACTATCCTCGATCACTTTTGTCTCTTGTGCCACCATCAAAAGTTATCCCGAACAACCTCTTCTACCACTGACATCATCGCTGCGATTTGATCTTCTGTCTGGCCCACGTGTGTATTCTGTGCGTGTTTCAGTGAAGCGAAAAGCCCGGAATACATTCCTAATCCTATCTCCAGCCTGCGATTCTCATTTCTGGTATCGGTTAAGGCTCGCTGTCCATCTGGTGGTTGCCTGCCTTTCCTTGGGTTATATACACCGAGATTAGACAGACACACACGCCAACCTGAGTCTGGCACGGGATATCCATTTGTCGCTGGCCACTGCTTGGGCTCTCTTTGGGGGTTTTTTTTTCGGCCGAAGATGGACCTTTATGGGCGCTCATCTCAACAGGCTGACGAGGGATACTCCGAACACCCCTTGAATTCCCGGCTTTCTAAGATCTCGGGAGTACCGCAGTCGCCCTCCGAACTTCCCGCCTGGTTGGCGAAGAATGTTGGTGCATTTCCTCTTAACGTGAAGCATAGTATGTTCTTCTTTCCCTCCCTCCCTTCCAACTCACCCGTGCCATGGCCTGATTCCGGTTCTTTCTCTTTCCATGTTCCCGGTCATGGTGACGCGCGGGGTGTCTCTGGCCTGACTTCTCATGCTGTTGCGTAACTGGTGACCTTGCGACCGTAACTAACCGCTCCAAACCCATGTTACCTCATTTCTCAAAACAGAACTCGCTATGGCCCTCCTCGACGATCTACCTACCTCCTCCCTCCTCGACATCATTGAACAGCTGAACCCGCGTCTGTACATCGACTTTGTCCAATACCTTCCCGCCGAGGTCTGTGTTAAGATCTTGGGATATCTCGACCCTGTGTCGCTGGTCAACTTTGGCCAGACCTGCCGCTCGTGGTACAGACTGTCTCAAGATATTGGTATTTGGGAACAACTATACCTGTTGGAGGGATGGGCCGCCGATACCGCCGAAATCGCGGAGTGGGAGGAGAAAATCAACAATACCGTCGTTGATGAAGCCATGGACATTAGCGATGCCTCGGCTCCGGGCGCCGCCGACGTTGAAATGGCCGATGCCTCGTCCAAGGGCAAGGGCAAGGAAATGTCGTTTGACTTTGAAGTGAAGCCCCCGGCGTCGATTGCGCAGTCGCCGTTCCTTGGGTCTAACTACCCCAAGAAACAGCTACAGTATCTCACTGCCGTTCCTCCGCGTCTGGAATCTGACGTGATTAGAAATCAGTTGTGGAGCTGGGAAGAGAGATCCCACCGCTACCGCATCAACTGGAAGTACCTTTATGCCATGCGCCACCGGCTCGAGGCCAACTGGGAAGTCGCCAAGTTCACCAATTTCCAGCTTCCCCACCCTGCCTATCCCCTCGAGGGCCACAGCGAATGCATCTACAGCGTTCAGTTCAACTCCAAGTTTGTGGTCAGCGGAAGCCGGGACAAGACCATCCGGATCTGGGATGTTCACACGCGCCGCCTGGTACAGGCCCCTCTGATCGGCCACCGCGCATCGGTCCTTTGTCTCCAGTTTGATTCGGATCCGGAGGAAGACCTGATTGTGTCCGGCAGCAGCGACTCCGGAGTCATCGTCTGGCGGTTCTCGACCGGCCAGATCACCCAGCGCCTGCGCGCCCACGCCGAATCGGTGCTCAACCTGCGCTTCGACAAGCGCATTCTCGTGACCTGCTCGAAGGACCGCTCCATCAAGATCTTCAACCGTCGGCCCCTGCGCTACGGAGACCTCGGCTATGGCGCGGTTCCAGATGGCTTCAAAGGGGCTGTCAACTCGGTGCCGATAAACCTTCGCCGCTACGATTACGACCTCGACCCTCGCGCCTCCCTTCCCGTCAAGCCGGCTTTCACCCAGATTGGCCGGTTGATTGGCCACAATGCGGCTGTGAACGCGGTGCAAATCTGTGGTAACGAGGTGGTCTCAGTGAGTGGCGATAGGCACATCAGAATCTGGGACTGGCCTACGGAGACCTGCACACGCACCGTCATCGGCCATCACAAAGGGATCGCTTGCGTCCAATACGATGGCCGGCGCATTGTCAGCGGCAGTAGTGATAACGAAGTCAAGGTGTTTGACAGCACCTCCGGCGTCGAGGTGGCGAGCCTCCGTGCTCACACCAATCTGGTGAGGACCGTCCAGGCTGGCTTTGCTGACCTGCCGTACAGCGTGGTGGAGGACGAGAAGGAGGCCCGGCGCATTGACGCGGAGTATTTCAAGGCGGTTAATTCCGGGGCTATTCCCGACCCGTCCACCACCAGAGTCAAGCGGGTGCAGAATGCTGGAAGCAGCCGTCCCGAGGACATCACGGCGTACGGCGCCAAGCTGCCTCCCGGTGGCGGCGGCGGAAAGTACGCGCGCATCGTTTCTGGATCTTACGACCAGAGCATCATCATCTGGCGTCGCGACAAGGATGGGGTCTGGAGAGCCAACCACCGTCTGCGCCAGGAGGAGGCCACCATTGCCGCCATGCGTCTGGCGACTATCGAGCAGATGCAGGAGCGCTCCGCCTGGGCACGCATGGCCGCCGGAAACCCTGCCATACACCCGTTCCTGCAGCAGCACCAGCCGCAGTCGTCGCAGCAAAACGCTGGCGGCTCGGCCGCAGCGGCTGCCTCCAGTATGAACCCGGACACCCACGTTCCTCGCGCGGAGCCGCCGTCATTCTTGAACCAAGACGCTAGCCGGTCGCTGATTGACGCCACTGTGCCCCAGGGCCCGGCTCGGCTGCAGGCCGTGCTGCTTGCCCACCCGTTCCTCTTGATCTACCACGCTCCCTACCTCCAGGAGGTGATCGATCGGCTGCCTTCGTCGACCATGCGGCTGCAGATGCACAACGAGGTGGTGTTCGCCGCGTCGCGGAGCCGCATTCGCGCGGGCATGTTGGCGCAGAGTGCCGCTGCTGCTGGCGGAGCCGGTGCGGCGGCGGGATCTTCGGACCAGGCGGCGATGGTTGTGGACGGCACGGGGTCGGCGTCCTCTGGCACGGCTTTGCAATCGCCGGGATCGCCCGGGGCGGCGATCCCTCTGCACCACCAGCCGCGGTGGGCGCAGCCGGACCTCAGTCCGCCGCGCGTCTTCAAGCTGCAGTTCGACACTCGCCGCATCATCTGCTGTAGCCAGCGGAGTGTGATTGTGGGGTGGGACTTTTGCTGTGGCGATCCGGAACTGGAAGAGGTTTCGCGGTTCTTCGGTACGATCGCGTAAGCGTGTCCCCGACCTTGGAGCTGGGTGCCACGTCCAGCACTGGCTGAATTTGCATTTTGCGTTTTCTGGGGATGGATGGATGATGGGGGGGGGGGGTTGAGGACGCCGGAGTTTTTTCTCTTTCGCCCGTGTGAAAAATGTGCATGCATATAAAACTCTCTCCTTGTCTATACAGGTGTGGGATGTGTGTGTTGCATTCCTGGGATTTCATTTTATGCATGGGCGGTAGAATTCACAAGAATCTGTTTTCAACGGCTGTTACGAGGCGTTTCATCGTTTGTCTTTCTCCCTGGTTTAAGAATGCTTTTCTCTAACTGTTGTGTCGTTAATGCACATCTCTACTCTTCGTCTGCTCGTTCTCCTATGATGTTGTCCATATTTCTCAGGTGGTGTGGTCTATATTGCCGGGCTATCCACCCGGTATATCTCTGAACGTGTTGCCTCTGTACACGCTGTGCTACGCTCCTGGGCTCTTCCTGAGATGAGAAAGGCCACTTCACTACCGATGTTACTAGGTATAGATAGAGTATTCAACTAATAGGTATAATTTTCGGGGATTTGATCAGGTCTCAACCACGTTCCTTATAGAGTTTGTCTGACTTCTTGACTGCTCTTGTGTTCGGGACGACATGGGTGGATAGAAATGACATTTCCGGCGTTTAAAGAACATGCAACTGGCTATTCCTGTCGCATCAGACGGCCTCCGGGAGGATCAGATAGTGACAGGCTCCCTCACATTCGAGTATATTGCTTATACGAGCTGGCTGGCATGACAACACCTTCGACATGGATGTGGATCTTAGGGTTATACCGACAGAGCGGTACCGTGTGATATAAATACGCTGTAATAGGCAGGCAATAACCTCAGAAAGGGGGCCGTGAAATGACGGTGTCCACTATAAATGTCACGGCACAGAGGCCAGCGCCATATAAGGTTGCTTTCTGTTGGTTTGTGCATGTTGCTCATTGGGTGTGCTCGATGTACCATTGATTGATACCACTTTAGTTCGGCCAAGCGATATGAGGAGAGTGGGCTATGCGCTGGTGAACTGTACGTCCCCCTGGGAAATCCTTCCAGACGGACCCTGTTTCTTGCTTTTCCTTGCCTTGACACCCGGTGTCTTTCTCTCTGAGGGACGCTGGCGGGCGGGATAGATGCTCTTTCAGTGATGTGTGCCGCGACAACCGAGCTGGGCAGGGCAGGGGCCGTGCAATGCTCCAGGTTGCACTCCAAGATCGACTGATCCCAAGAGACTTCAGATGATCGGGGAGGAAGCCAGGTGATATATCCCTGGAGGCCTCGGGAGGGTCCGGGTTGACACATATATAAAGAAGAGTGGAGGTCCGCAAGAACTCGTTCTTACAGTCTTGGCCCATATCGAGAGAGAGAGCCCGAGAACTTCCCCTTTTCCCAACTAAACGGCTCTTGCTTTCTTTTCTGTGCCAATCTGTCACCCTCTTTCTTCCCTCCCATCCTTTGCCCGGCCTCTGCTATGAGAGTCACCACATCCGCCCTTGCCGCCCTGGCCGCCACATGCAGCTTGGCCCGGGCAGCCGAAGTTCTGGAAGATCAGTCGTCCTTGGCTCTCTGCGAAGAAGCCGTGAACTGCGAGATTGTCTATGGCCAAGATGGCACCCCCTTCGGAAATTTCAAGCCCGGCATGGGACCGAACTCGGAGTGGTTCAACAAGACGGTGGCCGGTCGAGTTGTCGATATTGTGATGCGCCGAGAAGTCCTCACGAGTGAGAGGAAGTGCACCGAGAAACTCTGCCATGTGAGTGAAATGCACCCCGACACAGAAAAGGCACTTCCCCTGTGGAAACCTCTTAACACCGCGCTCTGTAGGACATGATCCGATCCAAGGATCTGCAGCAATTTGGCTCGCTTCACCCACAGGAAGCGGCGAAAGGGTAAGCAAGCACCTTAGATGAACTGTCACTGGAGCGTTAGAAAGCATGCTAACGCGCAAATCGCGGCAATTCACGCTCAGAGTATTTGCCCACTGCCTGGAACGTGAATGCAACAGCAGCTGGCGACACCAGATACGCTTCCACCGGGAAAAGGCCGTCCTATACGTGACCGCCCAGGGCCAGTACGCGGAGGAGGGTGGCCCAGATCTACTGAACGCGCTGGTGGATTTCTCGGCCGTCCATGTCGAGACCAGTGTAGACTCGGAGGAAGCCACCGCCGACCTGGAGGGCTACAGCTTCGAGGTGTACACGGCTCCCCACACCATCCAAGTGAAGCAATGGGCCATATCGGAGTACTCCGGACTGTGGCTTCGGGGGACTCTGACTATGACAGTCCAAGTTCCTGATGCGTTTTTGAAGTCGGGCGTTCTGGGAGATGTCGGTCGACTGCCTGCCGGTTTCGTGATCCCATCGTTGATATGCTTGTAAGTGAAGTGACCCGAGGGACGGACATGCTCGCTTTCGTGACGATATGGCTAACGTATGGGTGCCTTTCAATGTAGGCAGCTCTTCTTCTTGGGTTTGGGAAGGGTAGTTTAGACGAAATGAGGGCTGGTCTGTGAAGAACAATCATGCATGTGCTGTTCGTTTGAGGCTTGTAATGAGACACGATGTGTCATGGTGATATGTTGTTTGATTAGGGTTAATGAATAGAGATCCACCAGCTGCGATCAGCCGTAAACACCTGCCCCGCTCCAATGAACTTGCAACCCTAACCGCCGTGAGTGGAACCGCATGAACTGTCTAAAAGGCCCCACCACTGAAGGACGGCGTTATCTCTTGAGCCCTTGTTCGTCTCAGCATCGGCTGCCCCTCATCCTCCTCTTCTTCCTCTTTCTTCCTCTTCTTCTCGTCGTTTCCCCAAACTTCCAGGCTTCATTTGGCACGCTCTGGCGTTATGCGCCGGTGTCGCCGCGCTCTTGGACACCGGTGCTGGCCTGCGGGCTTGACTCTGAGGCCGAACGTGGTCTTTTGTGTAAGGTAAGACATGCCACCGGTGCGGCGCACTTGCGAAAGAGACGAAATGAACTTTCCGCTGCAGAAGTTTTCACAAAAGGCTTCCTGCGACTGTCGTCTCACCTCGCTCGATTTTGTGTGTGCGCGAACCTCCCGAATGTTGGGCGGGGCAAAAAAAGTGCGCCTGCGCAAAATGAATTTCCCCCCTCCAAAATTGCGCCGGCAAAATGCCGGTTAATCCATGACTAAGCAGCCCGGGGAGTACATGTTATAAGCCCGTTTATGGCAGCACACTTTCGCCTTCGGGCATTTGGTCAATTTGAAACGATACAGAGAAGATGTAAGTTCACTTCCCCAAGGTCGCCCGTTCGAATCGCACAGTTGCTAACAGTTCACTACAGTAGCATGGCCCCTGCACTAAGGATGACACGCTCAATCAAAGAGAAGCTACCAATTTTTTTGGAGATTTTTTTAATGATGTTTTTTTCTATTCTTTTTTTCTGGGCAGAGTAGACAGGAGAGGAGGGAATCGTAGTATGCGTAGAGGGAGTTGGGAGAGGTGAAAGTGGGCGGCCAGAAAGACTCAGCACTAACAAGAGCCTCCCGATTCTGTCCGGCATTCTGGCTGCCGGTATTCTTTCCCTGTCTTTTTTTCTCCTTCTTTCTCTCTTGTCCTAATAATTATATGCCGTAGCCGTAGTATCCTGGTAGTTTTGGTTTTTATAAAAGGAAGACAAAAAGAAAGAAAGAAAGAAGGGAAGACCGATGGCGGACGGATCAGTCTCCTTTTTCCAAGCCGAACCTACCAGGGACACTAGTTGGGGCCAAAGAAGCGCTCTATACCCGTGTATATTGCCAACGGAAGAACACGACCCATCCGTCCGGTGATCGACTCTTATCTTCTACGTGGCCTAGTCTTGCGGACTTGAACATATGCTTTCCACGATGCTCATGGGCGGATTAGTCGGCGAGAACACCATCTTCTTTCGCATCTTGCGGCCCAAGTGCTCCCAGTAACGGGCACTTCAGATCATGTAGTTCACAAGAATACATTCCGATAAGGAGTTCACAAAAGACAAGTAATATCGAGTAATGGCACAAATTCCAAACGCAGAACTCCAAGTGAAAAAAGACACACAAAAAAGACGCATGCGTGACATCCGGAGAGACAGTAAGATTCATCGAGGCTAACAACAAATGCATCATGAACAGCGCAGCAGCAGCACCTTCGTAACTCCTAACAACACGGCTACCGCCCGTTTAGCCGGCAGCCTCCTTGATCTTGCTGCCCTCGGCTACAGGCGGCTCGTCGACAAACTCCGGCAGCTCGTCCTGCAAAAACGACGGCATGGCGCCGGCGTCTTCGCGCTCCATCTCCATCTCCATGCCGAGGGCCTCGAGTTCGGCGTCGAGCTCGGTCTCGTCGACGTCCTCGGGGATGTCGTAGGCGCGCGACAGGCTCTCCTGGATGTCGTTGCCAACGTCGAGCAGGTCGGCCATCTCGTCCTGCAGGCGCTCGATCTTGTCGATGTCGACCTTGCCGTACTGGCGCTTGAGCTCCTTGTTGGTGGTCTTGAGCGCGTCAACCGTCGTCATCACGTTCTTCAGGTTGTCCTGCATGGTCTGCGCCTGCTCCATGTTCCACACCTGGCCCTGCAGCTGGTCGCGCTGGCCCTCGTACATCTTGCGCCGCTGCAGCACCTTCATGGCCTTCTGCTTCAGCGCCGTCTTGCCGGGCCCGTCGCGCATCTTCGCCAGCTTGGTCTGGTAGGTCGTCAGCTCGGCGTTGATCGACGCCAGCTTCACGTCGATCGAGGCGATGCGGTCGTCGATGTTGCTGATGGCCCCGTTGAGGGTGGGCTTGGGGCCCTTGGGCTTGGTGCCGAATAACCGGTTCATCGGGTCGGTTCGAACGGGGGTGGGTAGAGAGAGATATGGTTGGAGTAGTCGTGGAGATGTATGAAGCGTCCGTGGAGTTGGTGAGGCTTGGCTTGGGTCTTAAGATCGAGATAGAGGAAGTGGTCGGAGGAGGGGGAACCGGAATGAGGCGAGAGGGGCGAGAGTAAGCCCGAGAGAGGTGGCTGACAGAGACGTGAAAGATATTGTTGAAGGAACGAAGACGACAGACAAAGGAGAAAAAGGGAGTCCAGAGGCAAAATTATATGGAAGATCGTGAAATCGGTGTTCGCGGTGGGCAAACGGGACTTTTTTCTTTTCGCGTGGCCGGCGGATTGCGTGGAGGAAAAAAGGCATTCGTCGCAAGCTGCCGCCGGAGGCACCGATAAACGCAGCTGACGTCAAGTGGAGGGGGATTTGTCTGGGCAGGCGTTGACAGCTGTTGACAGGTGGTAGGGCATGATAAGGGTTAGGGTTTTTCTATGGAGACTTCTTCCAGGGTTCTTGTGCCTTGATCTTGGAACATCTCCTCATAGGGGTCAATCCGATCTGATAAACACCAACACCAGATTCCCTTGATATCGGCCAACTCTCTTTTACCGACTGGTTGCCCACATTCTGAGGCACAAGCGCTGCGGTGCTGATGCTCAGTTGGTGTGATATCGCTCTCACGTCTGGCGATCCCACGCGAGTTCTCTCAACCGCCGCCTGCCTGAGTTTAAGGTGAGATTTTGACTGCTGCGGAATCACCCTCTCAGTGTGGTGGGCCGTCAGAACCTAAATGCCCCCTCCAACTCATTCACGAGAACGAGCTTTCGCGGCATGGAAAGGTTACAGCCGCAGTTCGTTACCGTTTCACTTTCCTCTGCTCTTCGTTTTCGTAAAGGCGATAGATATGAAGAGCCGGACGGCGGAGATATACATAAGACACGAGAAGGCCGTCAACACAGACGAAAAATCAATCCGTATCTCTTTTACAGTCTACTAAGAACAACGAGGATTTGCAGAAAAGATATCCCAGCCTTTGGATATCCATCACTCTGGCCTGAGATTCTCACACACACACTTACACAATCTACGTCCAAATTGCCGACCGAAGTCGAAAAGCACCCCAAAAGCCCGACCATCCTTTGTACGGGCCCCCTCCGCACCGGGAAGCTCTCCGCTCGAGGTCCCCAGATCGGATCCAACATGATGACGACGACCGAAGTGAACGGCACTCTGGGGACTGCATAGACGGAGGAGGAAGTAGTACATAGTAGTGCAGTGAATGCTCTGATCTCCACGGCACAGGGCTTGATGCACGACTGACAGACGACCGACAACCCCGGCCGGGGAGACAACCAAAAAGGGACTTTCTGGCCTTGATCAAAAGAGCCCTGACGCGTAACCCACAGAGCCAGCCAATCTTTCCGCTCGAATTCCGGGATAGAGCGGAGTTCGGCTGGCATTATCCTCTCAAAAGACCCTCTGTTTGTATTCTGGATGCTACTCACTGCAACTTACTTACAAGCTCCCGGTAATCAACCCCGTCAGCAGCTCTTCACCCATCCATAAGCTCGGACTGTCGATTTCCCAGGGCATTCTGATTCCTGAAGGTTTCGCCCATCCATTCAGAGGCGGCGGGCGGGGGCCCAAGCTTCGAGAAGAAAAAAAGAGAGAAAACCAGACCATACTATATTAAGCAGGAGCTTAAGAATGTGACCATTGTGGATGTGTTTGTTCCTGAGTTTTGAGTGAGAAGAGTTTCCATGGAAATGCATCTGGAATCATTTTGACGAGGTTACAAAAGCAGAGGGTAGGATCGATCAGAGTCCCAGGGTGCTTTCTGCTTCCTGAATTGTTCGTTTTCTCTTCTCTGGATACACTGTCCTTCGTATCTCTCTCCTTTCCCTTCCTTTTTCTTTCTTCTGCAGATCATCGTATCTACACATCCTGCAGGAAGCTTCGTTGTTCTTATCGCTCCTTATCCCCCCCGGCCCCATTCAGACCGCCAGTTCAACCACCGCCTTTGCGCCATGGTCGCCGCGACGACCGGCAGCCTCGCCGCCATCGGCGCGCTCCTGTTCGGAGTGGCGCGGGCCCAATTGCCGCCTCCGGTGAAGGGAGTCACGGTGGTTCAGTCGAAGCTGAATCCGAATGTGTCGGTGTCGTACAAAGAGGTTTGTCGCTGAACCGCGCTGAAATTGAGCTCTTGTGCCCCGAGCTGGGGTTGCGGCGCGGACGAGGCCAATGGTATGCAGAACACCCACTAAAGCTCTCTCCCCGACTCTGGTTAGCCCGGCATCTGCGAGACCACGCCCGGAGTCAAGTCGTATGCCGGATACGTGCACCTCCCGCCGAATTTCATCGACAAGCAGCCGCAAAAGTTCCCGATCAACACGTAAG
>LNGL01000011.1:360779-397115 GCA_001510565.1 Knoxdaviesia proteae | reverse complement strand
CCAGAAGCAGCACAGCACCCCGATAGTAACCCCCGCCTCCGCCAGCTTCTTCTACTTCTTCGAATCCCGCACCGACCCCGCCAATGCGCCCCTCGTGATCTGGCTCAACGGCGGCCCCGGCGCGTCGTCGATGACCGGGCTGTTCCAGGAGAACGGACCCTGCATCATCAACGACGACTCGAGCACGACGCGGCTCAACCCATGGAGCTGGAACAACGTGGCCAACATGCTGTACATCGACCAGCCGACGCAGGTGGGCTTTTCGTACGACTACGTGGTGAACGGCACGATCGACCTGGCCACGTTCGACATCACGCCGGGCGACTTCAGCGACGGCGTGCCGGAAGCCAACGCGACGTACTGGGTCGGGTCTTTTTCCAGCGCGAAGCCGCAGAACACCGACGGCACCACCGAGCAGGCGGCCCACACCATGTGGCACTTCCTGCAGGTGTGGCTGGACCTGTTCCCGCACTACAAGCCCGAGGACGGCCGGCTGAGCCTGTGGTCGGAGAGCTACGGCGGCCACTACGGCCCGGCCTTCACGCGCTACCTGGAGAAGCAAAACGAGAAGATTCGTGCTGGGAAGGAGAGTGGGCGCCACAGCGGCGCTCATGAGCTCAAGGTCGAGTCGTTGGGGATTGTCAATGGCTTGATTGACGTGGTTACGCAGACTGGACCCACCATTGAGTTCACCTACAACAACGTAAGTGAGAGGAGCGTAACGGGTTGGATACTCCGGCAATGACTAACATGCACTGCACATATCGCGACTTCTTCTTTCTCCAGACCTACGGAATCGAAGCTATTGATCCCGAGGACGGCGCCGAGTACATGGAGTCGTGGCTCAGCCAGGGCCGGGACGCGGTGATTGCCTGCCGCGAGGCCATCGCGAACAAGACCAACCCGGAGGAGATCCGGAAGCGGTGCAACGGCGACATGGGCGACAGCGATGTGATTGAGAACGGCTACTTGCAGTCCGACCACGGCGTGTACGACATTGCCCACCCGCTGCGCGACCCGTTCCCCAACCCGTTCTTCTACGGCTACCTGACGCAGGCGCCGGTGCTGGAAGCCCTGGGCGTGCCAGTCAACTACTCGTGGGTTTCGGAGGTGGTGGGCCTGCGGTTCACAGCTTCCTACGATATCATCCTCAGCATGCTGGAAGACACAGCCTACCTGCTGGACCACGGCATCCAGGTGCACATGATGTACGGCGACCGCGACTTCATCTGCAACTGGCGCGGCGGCGAGGCCGCCAGTCTGGCAGTCCCGTACAGCGGCCAGGCCAAGTTTGCGGGCGCCGGGTACGCCGAGCTGACGGTGTCGGACGGCGAGAAGACGTGGGCGGGCGGCCTGACGCGCCAGGTCGGCAACTTCAGCTTCACGCGCGTTTTCCAGGCCGGCCACGAGGTGCCGTCGTACCAGCCGGAGACGGCGTTTGCCATGTTCGAGCGGTCGCTCGCGGGCGTCGATGTGGCCACCGGCAAGCTGCCGCTGACGGACGAGCTGGTGACGTCGGGCATTGCGGATGCCTTCTCGGTGCGCCAGGCGCCGCCGCCGCGGCCGAAGGAGAGGTGCTACGTGCTGATGCCGGCGTCGTGTGCGCCCGAGGTGTGGGAGAAGGTGGCGAGCGGTGAGGCGGTGATCAAGGACTTTTTCGTTGTTGAGGGGGCCGCGGAGGCGGAGGAGGAGGAAGAGGAGGGGTTTGACGAGCTGTGAGCGCTTGGGGAAGATGCAGTGAGGGGAGAAGGATGGCAATCAGTCCCGATAGCAAGCGATATTTCCCACATATAGCGCAATCTCTTCTGGTTCGAGTCATGTAACGCGTAACATCGGCCCTCCACTGCCGAGACCACGAGTGAAGGTGTCGGATGCCTGTATGAAGACATTTCTGTCTCTTGATATCAGACCGAAAAGACAGAAAGGAGAGGAACAACAGAGATGGAAGGAATGGAAGGAACCACCCACCCAGCATGGTTGAATCGAGGGTAAGCACGACTGACAACCGGGTATTAGTCATCCTCGGGCCGTATCCGTCCGCTCCTCCCTTTTTATTCTTATTTTTATTTTTGGGTACTGTAGACACTTACTTGGGAGACAACAACACTCACGAGAAGGGGGAGCTTTGGCTCCTTGCTCTCCACAAAAGCCGTGTGTGGGAGGGAAAGGTAAGTGTGAATGAGCGAGAGACTACGAGTTCTCTTCAGTTCACCCACACCAATGCCCGCGTGTCAAGTGGACCAGACAAAAATCAAATCTCCACTGTAGCCCAGTTTTCTACAAGTCCAAGGGCGCAGAACCCAGGGGGGGCGGCAGAGACATAACGACATGGCTTGGTGACACTTTTTTGCTGTTGTTGTCGTTGCAGCACGCGCCCTATGTCACAGACAGGCCTCGCTAAGGGCGTACAAACGACAGAACCCGCAGAATGTCAATATTTCCGTGCCGAGACTAGTTTTTGACATCCTGACTGAAGGGGGACCAAAGGACGAGAGAGCAGGAAGAGGAAAAGGAAAACGAAAAAGACAAACGTAATGGGAATCAGACGGACAATTTCCCTTCCGACACAGTTGCAGCACCAAGCAAGCAGCCGACTCGCCGTTCACTGATGCCAAGTCAAAGCCCCCAGACAACACGGCGACCGCCGCACCATCCCACTCCCGTCCACCGAGCGCTCCAGCGGTCTCTCTCCCCACGTGTGCGAGGAACGGCGGGTGTATAGGGGAAGGGGGAACAGAATATCGCCTGAACGGAAGACTTCGGTGGCCTATTTCAGATCCCAGGGCAAAGCTGGGCAGTGTGGGCAGTGCTATTTCCGCCTCGCCGGCTTTCGGGCCCCAGTTCAGCCCTGGACAGAAGACGAGCCCTGAAACCTGCGGAAGGGACAGAGACTCGAGCGTGGCCAGACTATGTCAGTCTTGGCGGTGTTAGCCGCTGTAATCTGGGTTCCCGGTACATGCAGCACAGCACATATGGCGCTGGATATGTGGGATGTGGGATGCGTGCGTGTGTGTGTGTGTGACTCGCCGACCCCCCCGGCCGCAGGCTTTGGGCCTGACGTTGGCGGCCAGACACACCTTAGCTCGATCGATAGCTCAATGGTTCGTTCGTAGGTTCCCTCCTGCTGAGTTGGGGGTATCGGCTTGGCTTTGCCCGACCTGGCAGTTTCTTGGAATCCTGAATACATATATGCCGTCGTCCTCCTCGTTTGCCGTGGCTCTGTTCTGTTCTACTCTTCCCTCCTCTTTTAACTTTTTCTTTTTTCTTTTTTCTTTCTGCTTCTTCTTCCTCGTGCATTTTGTTTGCTCGCTCGTTCGGAACTCCTCTCCCTCCCGGCCCCGCATCTTGGCGTCCCCCGTTGGTCCCTTTATCACCCGATTTCGCCACTGCTTCCTCTCTTACAGGCCAGGACCACACCGATGCCTCTTGCATCACGATCATGCCGGCGAACGACGACGACGACGACGACGACGACGACGACACAGCACAACCGACGGCCACAATCCAGCTGCTCGCTCTCCCCGCGCTATCACGGCCGACAACCATCAGGATCCTCTCTCCCCTTGGCTTTTCTTTCTTTCTGTCTTTCTACACATACCACTGTTGCCAACATGACCCCGAGACACATACATAGACATCACCGACTGTGCAGACTTCCGTATCACTCATTCACCCGTGATTCGTTCGTGCATTTATCCAGCCGGCCCAGTGTTCAACCGTACGACCAACATCGGCAGAACGGATCCTTCCTTTAACATCATCATGCTAGCGAAGAACCGAAGCACCACCCAATCTCTTCTCGTTGCAACCACCACATATCAATGCCGACCGAATCTCACTGTTCGTCTTCTGAGTACCGCAACATTCATCTCGTGGCAGCAACGCCGTGGTATCAAGATTCTCCCCGCGACAGACCTCATACCTCCAAAGGTAAGCTAGCACGACATGCTAGGCACATTCACGAACATCTACACAACACAACAGAAGGCAGACATTTCATCATGTGGAATGGTCATTTATATTCAGGTGGGGGGTATGTAAACCAAGATTCTGGTTTGTTTATCACCGTCCAATAACTTGAGTTCCAACGAACACGCTCGAGAGGGTGATTAAACTTATAATTTGGAATCAAAAGAGAGAGAGAGAGAGACAGAGAGAAAAAAAAGAAAAGGAAAAGGATTTAATAATGGTTGCATACATGCAAGAAAAAGAAAACACAACAAGAGCAAGCTACCCTCCTGAGCTTTTGCGCAAGAATCAGCACTGCATGGTCAACACTTTACATGACCAGGCTGAGGTAGCGGCGCCAAGCAGGCATGGCCGCAACGCTGGCGCGGTAAGCGTTGATGACATCCCAGTCGTGCTCGCGGCGGCCAGTGTCCAGGTCAATGTCCTCGGTCCTCAGCCATCCCTGGCGCTTCCAGGCGTAGCCAGCAATCCAGAAGAGAATGACGACGGGGAAGGCAAGGTATGACTTGAAGAAAGCTTCGGCATCGAGGGGCTCAATGGCAGTGTACAGAGTAGCAACCAGCACGATGACGTTGAGGGCAAGACCCAACCACGAGCCGTACACACCACCAACGGCCTGGAACGGGATCTCATCCAGAGTGTGGCCCTTGGCGAACCACGCCTTGCGGAAGCGGATGTGGGCCAGGCAAATCGAGCCCCAGGTGAACAGAGCAGCAAGACCCGAGAGAGCCAGCAGCCAGTCGAACACGGTCGGGCCGTCGGCGCTGAGGTTGATGTAGGCAATGGGGCCGAAAGCCAGAAGGGCAACGACCGAGGCAAGCGGACGACCGGAGCGATCGACATAGGTGAACAGCTTGGGGGCATATCCCTGCTGGGCGATGGCAGTCAGGGTACGCGACCCACCATAGACCGACGACACTCCAATGGACAGGACGGAGAACAGAATGACGACGTTCATGAAGTGGGCATATCCCTCAAGGCCGGCATACTTGCAGGCAAGCACGAAAGGAGAGGTGTTGGAGCCGTCGCCGGAAGCGCCAAGCAGGTTCGGGTCATCCGAGGGCACAAGCAGACCGACGAAGAAGAGGCCGAGGACGTAGAAGACAGTGATACGCCAGAACACCTGCTTGATGGCACCAGGGAGGTGCTTGGCGGGGTTGGAAGACTCGGCGGCAGCAAGACCGACCAGCTCCGTCCCGGCGAAGGAGAAAGCGGCGGTGACGAACACACTGCAGAATCCGACGAAGCCGTTGCGGAAGGCACCGGGATCGTACCAGTAACGGGCACCCCAGTACTCGCTGTAGCGTCCATCGCTGGGGCCACCACCGAGCACAAGGACGAAGGCGATGATCAGGAAGATAACGGTGGCAGCGAGCTTGAAGAGCGAGGAGAAGAACTCCTCCTCGGCATAGCCCAGGGTTCCGAACACGTTGATGATGATGATAGCAACGAGGAAGATGGTGATCCACACGGCCGAGCTAATATCTTCGTTCCAGAATCCGATTGTAAGACTGCACACTGTTAACTCGAGCGGAAGCACAATAGCCCATTGCATGACATAGTTCCAGCCCATAGCGAAACCCCACGAGGGGTCGATGAAACGGTTCGAGTAGGTATAGAAACCACCAGAGATAGGGTACATAACAGCAAGTTCACCGAGAGCATAGACTATAAGGAGCAGAGAGAGAGAAAGGGTAAGTGTTAGTCCTCAAGTTCATTGCAGCTTTTGAGACCTCCAGCTAACACCGGAAACAGGAAAGGCAAGGCTGGTTGGTGGCAACATACCGACGTTGAACATCATCACACCGATGATCATGAAATCAATCAAGACCGAGGCAGGGCCACCGTTGGAGAAAGCCTTGCCGGAGCCGACGAAGAAACCAGCACCAATCGATCCACCGACAGCAATCATGTGCAGATGGCGCGACTTCATGGAGTGGTCAAGCAGGGGCTCGGAGCTGCCGTACGAACGCATGCCGAAGGAGCGGAAGTTCAGACCGTTGCGAGTCATCCAGCTCTCCTCCTCACGGGGCTCGACGGCAACCGACTTGGTGCCATCGACGGCGGTCTTCTCGGGATCCGAGAAGGAAGGGGGAAGATCGGCCATGGCGGTGGTGGGAGACTGATACAGTCGGGAATGTATGTGGGGGTGGGTATATTTGGTCGGTGAAAGAAGGGAACGATACGATACGAATTGACCTTTTTCAAAAAGGAAAGGTGAGTTGCACGATGAAAAAGAGCAACACAACACCTGTGTGAAGGGAAAAGAGAAAAAAAAAGATATGGGATTAAATGGTGGGTGGAGGGAGAGGTGAGGACACAAGGACGAGGAGAGAAAGGAGGAAAAGAAAAGGGAAGATCAGCAGGAAATCGAAGGGGGGGATGAGGCCGTCTTAAAAAGAAATTGGGGGACGCGAGAGAGAAGGCGCAACGCAGGCAAGATGGAAGGAAAGAAGCAGAGATGGAAGGAGCTTGCTTGTCTGCAGCACAGCATTCACATGAAGGAAGGAGCCAGGGAAAGGCAGGAAGGGGAGATTGGAAGTGGGGGGCAAGAGCGACCCTCTCTGCAGCGGAAGGTACTGCAGCTGGGGAGGCAATGGCACGGCAAGAGACAGACCAGACGGAGTGGGAGAAGGCGCGACCCTGGAGAAGGAAAGAGCTCTCCGGTCACCACAACGGTAGGTACAGTAAGTTGTTTCTGGTACATGCTACCACCACTTTTTCCTTATCATACCAAGCCAAGATGGAGAGACCACCAAGAGAAAAAAGGGCCCAGAGTTGTTGTCCGGATTTACTGTCCTGTTTCTGGATGCGATGGCACACTAACGAACAAGGCCGGGGTGGACGAAAAAGAGATATTATTATCTGGGTGAGCAAAAAATAAGAGAGAATAAATAAAAAAGCAGCTAAGTTATCCTAGACGATTTGGTTCCGATACAACCTCAGACACTAACAGCAGCGAAGGAACATTGCTTGTAGGATAAGACCCCGGGGGGAGGGTGTGGGAAGTAACGATCGGTGGTGGCGGCGAGGGGGGGAGGGGGTACACGAAACAGGACGAGGAAGGCGCGGCGCAGACGCAAGACCGTGTTGCTTTAATGAGGTTGCGCAAGGAGGACCGGGACACAATTGGGAAAGGACGAGTCGGGTGGTGTGGGCTGTTCCTGCTTTCTTTTGCGAGAGGAGAGAGAGGTACGTATTCTTTCTTTGGGGTCAACAATGGGCATCGTCACATGTGGTGATGCTGGTGTTAAGCCCTCAAGGCCGGCTGGGTTGTTATTCCATTTGCTGTTCGCAGCCATCTACTCTCTGCTAATACCACCGCTTTGGTAGATAACTATCTGCAGTGTGGGGAAGTTGGGACAACAGAAGGAAACTCCGAATACACTACAGGCACACATATACGCATGCGCTCGTGCTGGTGTACAGAGGCGCAGGTACAAGGACGGGTACGAGTGTGTAGCATCTCCAGCACGCCGGTTGATGCCCGACTCCAGAATGAAAGGCTGCTGGTGATACCGCATCTATTTCTGCTGTTCTTACGACTGACACTGCATCCTCCGGCTTCTGATGACCAGGATTGGACTGTGCGCTGCGCGTCTGGTGGATGCAGAGACGAGGCCTGGTTTCTACTGTAGAAGATAGGGCAGCCATGGCCGGCGACGCCGTGACGTGCCAGCACGAAGTACCTTTTTGTCATCGTTGATGTTGACGTCGTTATCTCTGGAGCCAGCTGGGACGGAACAGACTGAGAGAGAGAGACACACGTCAGTAACGGCTTTCCCGCTGGAACGGAAGATAAGAAAGCCAAAACGGTGTTAGTCATCTGGGGTGCGCGCAAAAGAGTCAGCCAGCAGCCAACAGCCGACAACACTTGTCGCTTGCACAAAGGAAGGGTTGACCGAAAAAAGCATAGACAGAGGTCGACAGAGGAGAAGAAGGAGCCATACGGGGAGGCCGGTCATGCGACATTGATTTTAGCTTCACGGAGTTGGTAATTGCGAGGACTCGGATTTGCGTCCCTGACAAGATTAGCTTTGATAACGATTAGAGACTCGTAAACCCTAAGAAATATCAACGATAGCCTACCGAAAACATGAAAGAAAAATAAAACAAAATAAAACCTCCACCGGCCGGGCCAAGACACAGAAGAAAAGCGCCCAGAGGGCGAATATCTTGCTTGTTTTATTTTATTTTATTTTACGTCCGATTCAGTGAGACTAATGCCAGCGGAAATATTGAGCGAGATATAGCGAGAGACGTACTGTGTCCAGTACAGGAAACTAAATCTCTGGTGTTTGACGCCGGTTCACATTCCAGCCCCAGCTTTTTCTGGTTGTTTAACTGACTATAAAGAACCGCCCCCCAGGCAACTCAGTTTAAGGCTCGGCTGGCTGGCGCTGATCGGGCAAAACCTTTCCATACTGGCGCAGCCCTCTTCGTGGTACAGCTTTCGGGACGAGAGACTTCCCAAATCTGGTGCATTCCATCAACGGGTGTGGGAGGAACCAGTTTTAAATATCACGGCCGCCTAGACTCTCTCGGCCTCGCGAGTCCTGTACAATATGTACTGTCCTTGTTTGCTGACCACCAGCACGAGAAGAGAGCTTCTTGGCGCTTACAGTCAGTGCTATCTGGGCGGATGGAAGACCAGCTGGTTCCCGCTTGCACAGAGCCCCCACTGAAGCACCAGCTTTGATGACGAGGGGGGTGACCACAGCCCGTTTGGGGATACAAACAGAGCGAGGTGTCCAGCCCTCAGCCCTCTTCGGTTAGCTCCCAGTGTGTCGCTGGTCGTTGGTTGTCATGTTTTTGTAACCGGTGCATGGCTACAACCTGCGAGCCACCCGTTGTGCGCTGTCCAACGTGATACGGTTTGTCTAAATCCAGCCGCAAGCCTCCCCGGAGGATTCCTTGGGGGGGTGTCTCTGCGCGTTTGTTTGTTGATTGCTTCAGTCCGGCCTGCAAGAGCTCAATGGAGAGAAGTGGCGCGTTCAAACGTAAGTTCTCATGTCAGAAGATGCTGATAAGAAGCCGTTGTTGAAAGAGTGTGGAACTAGAATGTCACTCACTCAGGCCTTCCCTGGGCGAGAACGCCGTTTCCCCGCCTCGGTAATTCCAACTACCGTGTCCGGGCGGTCGAATCACCTCATAGATTGTTTCCCTGGGAGATCGAGGATCAAATACAGGCATCACGACCCCGGGTTGTTTCCGGACGAAAGCCACAGTGATGGTATCTTGCCTTTTTTCTCTCTGGTTCACCAGCGGTGATAAGATCATCGTTACTGCTGTAATTCCGCCTGCTTGGCTACTGTATGCATACGCCAACCTGTTGACCGAGTTGTTTATAATCACGGACCGCGGGATGTTTGCCATGGCATGTGTGATGTTTCACCACTCTGGTCCTGCAAATCTCAACGTTAAACAGTGGCCAAGTATCTCGTCGCCTGCCAACAAGCGCTGACATCGGGCGCTATAGAGTCGGGTAAATCCCGCGTTCGCCCGCCTACTGCGTTTATTTTGGCTCCCAGGCCTTAGTGTACTGTCCGTATATACTGAACGCTGACGATCAGCGATGCTAGCAACAGCCCACATGTGTGTGTAGCTAGCCTGTGTATTTAGAGCAAAAGAAAGATCACTCTCATACAGATGATGATGTTGTTGAAGGACACATGATGAGATATGTGTTGGTAAAGGACATATTGCCAGGATCCGATTCCCGGCGCCGTTGCGGCGGATGGGCCCTTCTTTCGAAAGCGTCCTGTCTGCTGCACTGGATGCAGAGTTGCATCTGCTTCCGGGTGTTGCGAGTGGTGTGTGGGGGAGAGATAGGAACAGAAAATGTGAAGATTCACCCCTATGGGTTCACGTGTGAGCAGGTTTTGGCTTTCCCTTCCCAGCTTATCGGTGCAGGCTGATATTACCGGGAGGTACATATACAAACATGAGCAGCATCCCACAACGGGCGGTGCAACTTCGTTTCTCAGCTCTCCCCACGGCGTCGACGATGTCCGAGAAAGTCATCACCCATCCACCCCGCCACGTTGCTAGCTCTCTCCCACCCAGCTCACTGCAGATTCGCTTTCGCTTCGCTGCCTTTGCCAGATGGAATGGACCAAGAACGCTGCAAGGTTATCAGCGGCCGTTTGTCGGGTTGTGTGTGTGAAAGTATTTGTCGAAGCTGAACCGCCGATTAGACAACATGAGACGAAGGAAGCTCTATCTACAACTCCGTAACATGGTGATCGGGATGGCCGTTGGAGAACCGTACATCGAAGAGTGGGGGAAGGGAGCATTCATTACACGGTAGCGGCAGGAGTCTGGTGATAGTGCTCCTGGGATGTTTCGTCAATGGGAACAGGTTTGGGCGCAGGCCCCTGCGGAGAGATAGCTCGGGCAAGGGACAGAGACGACAGGCCATTGGATGGGTGGACCACAGCACGCAGATTCCCTAGCTCCCTCAGTCTGGCCGACGTTGGATCGAGGTCGTCGCTATTTCCTTTCTGACGGTGTGGTGGCCAGTGAGCTAAGGTGGGTTTTAGGGTGGCGACCTAGGATCGGGTTCGCCGTTTTCACAAGAGATAACGGGGAAATAGTCAGAGACAAGGATGCAGAGCTAAACCAGGCCGAGAAACAACAAGCTGGTAATATTATGGCCCAAACACCAAGGGTTAAGAGCAAACCCCCAAACACGAGATGCTAGGCCCAAGCGGGCGATGGAATTTTCCAAGGGTGGACCGACTCGTCAACTATGAACAGCCAAAAAAAAATACTCTTGGGATGGCTGGTTATCAGTATCACCACATCGTCAACGCCGGGGCAAGTGGTGTTACGAGAATCCATCTTCACATGACTGTTCACGTGATCATCGCTATGAGGGGTTTCCCGCTAATAATACTGAGATACCATTGTCTCAATCCATATATATTTGGTTATTAACTCAATACAGGAAAGCAAGTAGATTCTAGACTCTTTTGACATCGCGAATGAAGTTAGTAGCACATACCATTCCAAAAGTAGTGGGAAAGCTGTTAGGCCGACGGGTTTTTTGAGTGTATTTTTTTAACCTCCCGGCCGGAGCAATTTCAGTCCTATCCCAGTCGGGTCAAGTCGAGAATAGCAAATGCTTATCTCTGGCGGTTCGCGCGACCCGGCCTTATCTTGGTGCCTCCCACCCATGTCTGTCTTGGCAGTGTTTGTGGCATCACACCGGCTGGGGTGTTGTTGTTGTTGCTGCTCTTGTTCGAGGGCGAATGGCGGGAGACATCATGGAATTGGCACAGTGTCAAGGAGTTGACTTGGAAGAAAAAGAAGGAGCACGAGAAGATCACCGGCGGGGAGGGGGCCGTGGTCCTCGTGTGAGCGTATGTGATGTGATTCCGCTCCTGGCGCCAGCCCATGTTCCTGTTTAGACGTGGGCTCCTCCACCTCACAGGGCTTTATCGCCGATCGGGTGAGGCTGCAAGACCAAACACGCACTCTGAAATGCGTATGAGGCGACCGGCGGCGTGTTTTCCACGGTACCCGAGAACTCTACGGCATTGTGTGCTTTGCATTCCTCTCGGTCTGCCACGTATGGCCTCGTTGAGGAGCCATTTCCAGTACAAAACAAATCTCGTGCTATTTGATTAATCCAGGAGCAGATTCTTGTCAGATTCGGGTGGCGGTCATGGGATATCTCAAGTTCCAGTCAGTGACTTTTTCCCTTACGCCATCGACGAACACGGGCGTCTGTCTCAGAAACAATGTCATGCCCAGGAACACCGTCCCCCCAGTATAACGGGCTTGATCAATGCCCTGAAATTCTACGAAGGGGGCCCCTAATGCACTGCCTGCCAGCGGCTCCCCATCGCCAATCGCTTGGGCTATTTCTGTGTGGTTTGTGAGACCAGTGTCTGGCCTGTGCTGCATTGAGCACCCCACCACTCCCACCGGGACCCTGCTGTAATTCAGATGTCACATTTTTTTTGCATGCAACTGTAATGAAAGTCAGCTCTTTATCGCCAGCTGTGCCTTTGCTTCCTCGCTGATATCTGCTGTTCCTTCGTTTTTTTTTTCCATGTCGTTGTCTGAATAGCCTCAACAGCCCAATTCATTTTGGTTCTCATGTCAGATGTATATGTCAGCAAGATTATGTTCTCGATCTATGGGTCTTCGTTCCGTGCCGCCAAAAAACTGTCCGCAGTATCTTTTCTTGTCCTTCGGCAGTTTGAGGCAAGAGCGACCGAGGGAGACTCCACAGAACATTCTTCTAGAAGACTGCTTATCGCCACGACTCTCCTTTATCGCCAGTCCTCGTATCTTCATTTTTTTACCGTTTGGGATAATTTGCTGGATCTCTGATATCCAGGTGCGACCACTCGAAAGATTTCCCCAAAAAATGTTATTCCCACTAGCAGATGGTTGATCATATCGTCACCCTCCTGCAAAAATAAATCGGCAATACCTGAGGAAGAGGGGGAGACAATCCAGAAACGGGCCTGTCAAGGGTTGAAATTACGCGGGTTGAAGATGTTCCTCTACCCCTGTCAGTGTGTCTTGTTATTTGGCTTTGGACAGCTTTGCGACAACCCTTTGGATTTCCATGCCGGTGGCTATCTGCCACAGCCATCAAGTCGTCGTTCCCTTTCTTCCTCCCGACTCTTGGATCGTAAGACCGTTAACTCCGCTTCTTGGTCGAGGCGGTGCCTGCGGATCACAAGCTGCAAGATGCGATGATGGGGGCTAGTCTCTGGCGGCGGTTTCAATCTCTCCGATGCTTGGTTCCTAGAAGTCTTCCATCACTTGTTCGAGAAGACCGTCGGCTGGGGTATCATCCTGCAAATCAAAACGCCGTCGATTGGCTTTCTCAAAGAATCGGCACGAAAGGAAAAGAAAAATAGAAGTTAAAAAATATGAAATAAAATAAAAGATGCTCACTCTTGGTGCTGGCTCGCGGCAGTATTGTTTAAGATTGAAGCTCATCACCTGCCTGTTTGAGTATGGTGCAGGTGGGATGCCAACATCACGAATCCATGTACCGTACCGCGTACTGTTGCACTCACACGGCAATGGCCAAGAATCCGCATTTCAAATGGCTATTTCAGTCCACACGCGGTGCGGCACCGTGGATCTGTGAAAGGATATCCCAGGGCCCCTCTCCAACTTCTTGCTTCTTGTGCATTTGCCTTGTTCTACGGGTGTTCTCTCTTCTCGGTCAGAGTGTCCGTTGTCGCCTCCCCCACTGAAACCCACTGCACCAACAAGGCAAAACTTCCGTCAGTCTATCTAGCTCCCCTCGACGATTATCTGCAATGGCTGCGTGGAAGCCAAGGCAAATGCAGTTTAGTGGCTGAAATGGCTGCCTCGGGGCACCTAGCTCGGTGTATACAACACCATCTCGATATATTCCTCTCCCACATTGTCGGCGACGCCGCAAGCCAATGCCTCTTCCTTCTGAGCTGGGACCCCAACGACGCAACGACGGAATCCACACAGACGCACCTTGAGTCACGAGCAGTGTCAGGCGCATGAATTCAAGACGAGATGGTAAGATGATTGAGCAGCCGGTCGTATCCACATGCCCGACAAGGGAGGAGGAGAGACGAGATGCTATCTCAGCGTCCTTCGATGGAGTAGTATTGGTGGTTGCTCGTGGAGTACGGAGTACCAAGAATTGCCATATTCCATCCAGAGCTTTCGGCAACAACCACACGACATATAAGTACTCCCATGCCGTAGCGATAGCACCATGTATCTGTTCACTTGCTGTTTTTATTACACGGCGTGGGATCCGCCCATAGCCCTCGTAAACGGACGGTCTAGATTGTCTGGGCATCACCGTCGAAGTGCGCATGTGTGTCCTCTGGAAGGGGGGGGTTGCATCGATGGGACTTGCACGCTGGAAGCACGGAGCTCAACAATCCAGTGGTGGTAAACCTAGGACCTTCCACAAGATTGCACACTTCGGCCTCGTACAGCAAGCACCTCGTCAGCAAAGCCAATACTGCAAGCATTCCTAAATATAGCCAAGCCCTCTCTCTCCGTACAGTACTCCGCAGATAGTGCTTTCGGGCTTTTGCTGTTCACAATCTGGCCTCGCTTGGCTTCGGGGTGAACAAGATAAGATGTTCCTCAACCATCCGGATCCCAAGCCCGTGAAGTCGTACTTGGAGCAAAGCACGGAGCAGGAAGTTGGACCAGGTGTGGTGTACCAAGACTCTCGAGTCCCAACCGTGAAGAACAGCCACTTAAAGCAGGGCGAGATGTCGCGATAAGAAGTAATATACGCATATTGCATAGCAGACATAGAGCTCCAAAAGAGTATTCCCAGCTGTATCTGTAACATGGCGACGCAGGCAAATGGATACCTCCGAGGTACATGGAGATAGACGGGACACTCAAACGAGCGAGGAAGAGTGGGTGGAGATTTCATTCCTTCCAGATTTCTTCCATGGAATGTGTCCCGCCTTAGGTGCGTTGTACTGGCCGTGTGCCGCCGTGAAATGTTCTCGTAAAGTCGCACTGAGAGATTGTCTCCAGTTCATCCGTTGTGCCTTGAGTGAGCTGGACTTTTGACTTACCGTCATACACCATCCAAGACGTTACGGCCACCTCACCATGGAACATCATCTGGGGTCAGCATGCCGCCAATTCTGGCTGTGCTCTACCAACTCCTGGGTATCTCATCCGGTGGGCCTGGGCAGTGTGGACGTGGACTTACATGTACGTACGGAGTACATTCAGTCATGGTACAGAGGCGGAAGACAATCGGGGCCTCGCGTTTCTTGGGGGCGGCGAAAAGAAAAAAGCGTAGAGCGGAGGCACAGTCAGTCTTCTTTGGAGATATAATCCACAACTACTTTATTCTACTTCATACGGTTTCATATTCGGCTCTGCACACCTCCATATTACAAGTAAGGATCCGCCATGGGTGGGAATATAATGCGGGAATATACTGTATTCGTCACTTGATTTCAGTCGCTCGAGTATAGTACTTGACGAGATTTGTGTTTCCGGCTGTCGCCTCACCATCTCGATCGTTCATCCCACGCCGTCTCCGCCGCGATCACGAACCACTTGGAGGGCATTCTAGCATCACCTGTATCATCAATTCCAGTGTCCTACCCAGACGGAGATCCCGCTGGCGGGTATCAGGTTGACCGGATCGTGTAAGGCGCGGCTTGCCGAGGTAACCCGTAGCTATCCACCACTTTGGGGATGGGAGCTTTTTTTCTTTCTCTCTCGGTACAGCCACACCAGTCCAAGCTTTGGGGTGGCGATGATGTACGTTGGGGGTCATTACTATAGAACATATCATCACTGAGAATGCTCCGATCGGCTGCTGAGTGGGTATTCTTGCTTCATTAGTTATTATCTTGGGGGGGGGGGTTACACCGTTTCTGGTTCAGGTGTTTAGGCTAACCGCATATTGGGTTGTTGGTAGAACGATTCTCATTGGAATCGGCCGATTGCCCGGCGGTTTCCAGGATCATGATGTATTGGCGTCTGGGAAAGTCAGATCGCCGCTCAACACACGGATTGTCCGCCATCCTGATCGTTTGGAGCAGATGTTACCCCACGACCAGGCAAAAGCTTCAACGCCGAACACAAAGTGAGCACAGAGGGAGGCCCGCAAGCAGGGAAAAGTTGCACCACTTTTGCCCAGCCCTGGGATAAACCAGGGATATCATGGCTGTTTTCTAGAACAGACATGGAACCCTCGAAAAGCGTCGCATGCGCGCACGCATATCACGAGCCCTCGGTATATCTCCAACTTTTGACTCAAACTATTACTCAATATCTTTCCAGAACAGGCCATTGGTCCCGCGGTGTTCCTTTTCTGGGGAGGGGAAGAAGAGGGGGGGCTTGGGTTCTGTTCGTCCGTGTCTGATGCGTTGTCCCACTACTGGTCGCACCAGTTTTCTTTGTCGCCCATCTTCGGGCAACGCGAGGCTGTTATCGTGAGGAAGCAGGCCATTCATTGTCAAGGTGCCGGGTTGGAAAGCAGATATAGCCCCCCGGGGAGAGCCACCTTTTCTTTGCTTCCCGCCGGCATACCACCGACAATGGCGAGTTTACTCCAGAGGCCGTGGGAGGGATCTCGTACTCGCAAGATTGCGCGAGCGACTGGTGGCTTTCGGGTTGGGACGCCACAAAGAGAGTGCTGAGGGATCTTCTGATCAACCGGCACCCGCGGTTTTCACAGTTGTTTCCTAACAGAAGATGGGTTCCAGAATCGGCCTTCTTCTGGGCTGGCCGGCCATTCTTTCTCCACCTAGCAAAAGCGGCACATTCGCATTCAGTGAAGTCGCTACGGCCTTTGTGAAGTCACCGTGCCTATGTGTATGCCTACACCGACGTTTCTCTATCTTGGCTGGGCCTGAGGAATCGCCTCCACGGGTGTTCTATGTACGTCCTCGATCCTTCACCGTTGGAGAGGCATCCTCCACCACCAGCCTCGCCGGCAACCTTGTTCAGAGAATCCCCCGGAGACCCCGGCCGCCGTGAGCACCTCTTTAGGTAGGGGTGGGAGGGGAGGCTATTGTCCTTAGCAAAACACCAATAACGGCTGCATGGTCAGCCAAGACCCCCATCCCCGCCCACCAAAATCCCATCTTGCAACACCCCATGTAACGAGAGAAAACAAAGCGGTGGAGCCTTCAGCAACGGAGAGATAAGAAGCCAGCTGGGGCTGCCATTGGCCACACAACATCCGTTCTGATCCCTGAACAGGCCATTTCCCTGTCACAGCAAGCACACACAAAAAAAGAGCTGCGGTAGCGTCCGGACCATGCATCAGAAGGAAGACGAAGAAGGTGGGAATCCTTCCATGGTATCTTGATTTGCCCTTCTAGAAGGACCTGGCCTGGCCAACAGGAAACGAATCCTACGGCGGCAGTCCACTTTAAACTCCCTGGACTCGCCCTGCTAGGATAAGGTGGCTTTTTGTGGGTTTTTCTTCTTTTCGTTTCTCTCTCTCTCGCGTTCTTCATGCTGATGCGTCTGCGGATTTGCCGTGTCTCAATTTGGTTCGTAAAGGGGGCGAAGGAGCAAGCGAGAGGCACACTGTTTTAGTCCCATCCATGCGTTTGTATTCGATTGCCACTTAGTCTCTGGGCTTCTTTATAAGCTTTCTCTATCTCTGCATCCTTCACTCGAACAATCCTCGGCTTTGGCTAAGGGTTGTGGAGTCGACTTCCGCCAGCTGGAAAGGCCAGACACGGCAACCCAAGGTCTTGGGCGTCCAGTTGGGCTACTGTCGCCCTATCCGGAGAATCAGAACTTTCCAATGTCAAAATCCGACTGGGCGTTCCCGTAGTACAGCTTGTCGTACAGGCTGGTCTAGTAGGTACAGTGTACCTACACGATAGCTGCACTTGGGCATCTCCAGCCAGCCCGTGTGTGAGTGGCCAAACCCCCGAGCATGGACTACAGGCAGGCATGTGGTACTTCCAGCAAGACAGCACCTCCAGCCCCGGACATTGGCGGAGTTGGGAAACAAATCACTTACGTACAAGATACTTCATCACGGCATGGAGAAAGAATATCCAAGGGGGGCGGGAATCCAAAAGCGAAGCCAACATAGCCGATCTCTCTCTCTCTCTCTCTCTCTCTCTCTCTCTCTCTCTCTCTCTCTCTCTCTTAGGCCTTTCCCCCGTTTCCCATTTCATCCTCGGAGCCGACCCTCAACGGTAGCAAGTGGAAGTTTTGCCTCCCGTATCACACATACGTGGAGGGCTTTTTTCCCACGGGAATATTCGACTTTGGGTGTCACTTCTCGGGCTGTATCGTCAGATCACCGCTCCTGGCCTGGCGCGAGTCGTGCCCTGCATGATTGTGTACGTTGGGTCACAGCAGCATCGTTGTGTGCGAGTGTATGGTCGGCATTCACATGTTCCCGGTTGAGAAGCAGTCGCCTTCTTCTAGAACACTTCCACCAGCGGCGGTTTTGAGCCCAGATCTGTCGGGCTAGTGGATGATGAATCTTTTTTTGTCTTTTTTTATGCCCTGGTCGGAAAGGGAATGCCAGGAGTAGCTTGTCCGTATAGTAGCGGCACCCAAGACATTTAGATTGCGTTTTTTGTCGCTCCAGATCACCGTTGCCGAGCCTTATTCACTTGGCGAGCACTAACCAGACCTCGGGGAGCTAAGCCTGCGCAGTAAGACAGCGGTCGCAGCAGACACAGACACAGACACAGACACAGACACAGACACAGCATCTTTGACGTCTCCTCATGTCTGTGTCTGTCTGTCTTACTTGCTGTGTATCAGGGCTGTGGCAAGATACGAACACTGCATTTGCGGCCGCGTTGGTCCTGCTGCGTCTTGTACAATGTATGAATATAGGGACTTTCTTGTTGAACCTGTAAGCTGTGGTGAATCCGATCCCTCTGAGAATGCAACATGAAAGAGAAAAAGTGGTAAGCAGCAGGTGCAGTACCACCCCCATCTTGCGAACAAGGCTATCGCAGGCCGGTGTGTGTGGTTCTGAGATACGGTCCAGAGACCCTGGGAGAGGGGCTTCGGACGATCCAATATGCCGAGCAGGGAGAAGTCTACAGTAGATAGATGCGATGGAGCCCGTGGTGGCTTTGGGTGATTCGAGTGATGTCCGGGATAGAACTATCCGGCTCTAGACATCCATTTGCAGACATGAGTTGAGCAGTCTTTGCAACTTGGAAGATAACGGATGCGAAAACAGTCAGGGTAAGCAAGGCCCGCCCAAGACCCGAACAGCTCAAAAGACGACCTGCTGAGCGTTGTGTTTTCCCTCGCAGCCTCCACTTCGCCATGATGCCAACAAATGATTGCATGGCATCAGTCATGGTTTCCCCCCCTCCCCCCTCGTCCATCTCGCACTCGCAGCCGGTCTTGAGTTCTAAATAAGTCCCAGAACGTGGAGACCGGCCATGGGATATGAGTGAGAGAGCGCTGAGCGAAAGACAAGACCGCGAACCCTTGGATCGAGGTCCATGGGACTGCTCGCTTTGGGTGATGATATCCACTTCCAACGAAACCCACGGTGCAGTCTTATCAGTTGGCCGGCGACGACCAATCCGGTTGCTTGTAAAGCTACGAGGGAGACCTTCGGTACTGAGTGCGTTAGCAGCCAGGCGGAGAGAAGAAGAGAGACGGTGGGGGGTGTGAGTGCAAAGCTGACTTGGGGCTCTGTTTCCATGCGAGGACGAGTGGGAAGGTTTCGCGATAGGTAAATCTTGCTCGACGCGTAAGATCGTGGAGTGCTGGTTTTTTTTTTTTTCTCCGGTTCATTTTTTGCTTTGCTCTTTGCCATTTCCATTTTGACGACGATCTATGAAAATGCCAAATTCAACGGAATTATTTGAAAGCCGACTATCTCTAAGGATTCGAGCTTGGCGATGGACGGACGCCTGTCGGCAATAGCTGCTAATCATAAGCCGTGGATTTCGATCTCCATTTAGGGTTGGGGTTGGGTCTATTCAGTTAGATACCACGACGGTTCTCTTCAATCCCGAAGAGGGATAACTATCCGCTACGGACAATGCAACACCACACTTGCAGCGGTAGAGTAGGCTGTATTAATTACGAGCCTTGAGAATCATCATCGCAACCTCCACATCTGCCGCTGAATACTCTCCAGGAGTGCCTTTAAGCGTCTGACGACAGCCCATATCTGTATTGACTGCCCGTGCCTGACAAGGCCGCCTCCAGAGTGATGAAGATACAGTCAGATGAACACAACCCAGGCATTTAGTTGCAAGCCGTCGTCGTCCGGAGAAGTCTAGTTTGTCCGCTTTATTTCCAAAGCTTCTTTCCGTGATAACAAAGGCATACACAACACGTCTTAGGTCGGCAATAAGGAGGCACAACGAGAACGTAGACACACGTAGAAGGACAAAACGGCGCAGCCGAGCTTCTATCGAGCTTCTAGCGGATTTCGCATGCATATGGGGCCATATGGGGCGTTGCGGGCAGCGACCCAGACATCGGGCGAGCCAGGAGCAAGCCGCAGCAGGGAAACGGGCAAACGGGGAGGGGGGGCGAAGGATCCCAGGTGAGAGAGATTGGGGAGGCGTAGATTTCGCACCGTTTGATGTGTAAAGCAGGTTACGTACACGGCCCACGAAGCACCTTCGTTCGGGGTTAATGAGGTGGTTGCTGTGGCGAACAAGCACAGCTTATCTTGTGGTCCTCCCGCGTTTCGCCAGACGTGACGGGGTTTAGGACTCAGCATCTGACGGTGCGCCACAACTCGCTGGCGGGGGACGTGATGGGCCGTCGAGAACCTTTGACGAAGAGCCCAATCTGGGCGAGTATGTGTAAGGACACTGCATGGAGCACGCACTTGTACTTTGCATCTTATTACTACCCCCGGAAGCTCAAAGTGTTGGGCCCCGCGCCGGATCGCTGTCTGGCTCTGGCGGTATGGATTCCCTCCCCGCTCGCCTAGTCAGCTCAGCCTCTCAGCCCCTCGCACGTCTGAAAGCTGTAAGTATAGAGAGAGAAAAGTCCCAGGGCACAGACACTAAGACAGGAATAAGCCGCCAAGAGTTAGAGGCAGAGGAGACTAAACAGTGCAGAAAGGCAACAAGGAACAACACCACATTACCTACGCTCACGACGCATTGGAATCAATTATCGCCACACGCGGGTGCTAGGGCTGGAAGCTGGCCGAGGACTAATACCTCAGAACCAGGGCTACAAAAGAGCCCCGGATTACTATTCTTTTTTGTGTGAGATGGCCTAGGGCAACCTACAGGTTGGTTCGCGAAACATGAGATGCGCGGAGTAGTAGTAGTGTGCGGCTTTGCCTCTTCCCGATGAGATCTGGGATGGTAAGATGGGGGGGCCTGAGCCACGTTTGTGCCAGAGGAGCGAGAGGACTCCCCAAACCCTGGCTTGTCTTCGACGACTCAGCATGACTACTCCTACCACAAATATGATACATGTGATGCCTATAGCAGATGGATTCCCGTACGAGAAAATACCCATATCTCACTTCCATTGATACCAGGGCCCTCGAAGGTTGGCTTGGAGTTAGTTGGAGATGTATCCGTGTTAGGACTGGGATAAATATCTAATATTTCGAGGTTGTTACTTGCTACCAGAGAGAAACACAAGATAAGACACAAAATATCAACTAGTCGAGTGGAGCGAGCTGAACTGGTGCAGTGGGTAACGTGCCTGGAGTTTATCTCTGGAGAAATGTACTGTAAATACAGTACAGTAGCGGACGACTAAAAAAGCGAACTACTGCTGACTTTTTGCAGTGGAACCATGTCCTGCCTTCTTCCGGAAGACTTCCGTGCATTAGGCGGACAGAAAGCCAAATAATTAAGGCTGGCACACCGCGAAATATCAGGCAATCAACTCAATGCCGTATCGTCAATACCGAAGCAGGCGAGGAGATATCCGGCGATAGATTGGAGATAGACAATCCCGGGATTCCCAATCTGGGGGGGAGGGAGGCACATCACGGTCGGATATATTACGGACAGAGATTGACGGTGAGCGGGAACGAAAGTGTATCAGTGGGAGGAGTGTTGGGACGTCTTGAGGGGGGGGGCTTGTATGTCTGGTACGCAGGAGCGAATGGAGATGGAAATGGAGGAGGGGCTGGCTGAGATCTGATGGTAACCTGGATGCTTTCCTGTCTAAATCTATATGTTCATGTCGGTGTTCTGCACATAGGCTAGGTCGAGCAAAGAGACTGAGGCCAGGAACTCAACATCACCAACCTCACACTCACACCCCACCGTACGAAAACAAGACCAACGACCACAAAACGTTCCCACTATTTGACTTCCATTGCGGCGAATCACCGCAGCGGACGCAAAATTCCCCTTTCGCTGGAGCTAATTTGTCCCAGAGATTGATTCGACGGGACCGAGCGATGAGGCGGCAAGGGTCCCATGAGAAGAGTTTATCTGGCCAAGTACCTGTTGTGGGTAAAAGCGCGGAGCTGGTGACTTAACATGGAAATGTCTCTGGTCCAGTGGAGACCGGAGAGAGAGAGAGAAACCCAGAGAGGCAAAAATATACCTGGGTAGCTTGGGTTTGGGCCCATGTTCCTTGTTAGAGCGGAACATAGAATGATTAACGAGGGAGATAAATACGACGAAAAGGAAGCTCTCGCTGCTGTGCCACAAGTGTGCGCTGTCCCCAGGAGGGTAATAAGTCCGAGCCGGAGAGAGAGAGGGGGGGAGAGAGAGAGAGAGAGAGAGAGAGGGAGAGGGCGTTTGCGTGTTTTGTGCAGGTTGGATCTATGCAAGCTGGAGGGTGTGTTTGGGTTGGGTGGCAGGCTCGTACAACCAAGGCATGCCCACCCATGTACCAGTGCTTGCTCTTGATTCGCGCCTGGGAGATGATACAAGAGTATCGGTCCTTGACTGTACAGTACACTACACTACCCGTCCTCTCTTCCACAGGAGATATACCACCACAAGACAGTCACATGTATCCTGTATGTTCAGTAGGCTCACAAACCGATACCAACCCGCCCTTGTCCCTGTGAAGGACCCCTTCCTTTCGATGGGTTCTTTAAAGATAGGTGAGGGAACCTGATTACCAGGAACAAGCCCTAGGAGGATCATCATCATCACTATCATCAGCTTACCACAGGTGCTATCTTGCAAAAAGCAAGTCCCGGCCACTCAAGAATCCGGCCATGCTCCGTTCCCTGGCTGCAGTAGGTAGTGTCCTTAGAGTACAGCGTTTAGTTATCGATCTTCTTCCCCTCATGTGGAACCACTCCCCGAAAAGACTTGGCAGTTGGGACGGAATCATCTTTGCAAGCTGCGCCCAAGCCCATTGCTACGGTGGTGGTAGCTCTGTTGAAGGCAAAGAGACTTCACGGAACAAATCCCAACACCACAGTAACCGATCTGGAGCCCGCGATATCAAAAGAACCGGTTCGTCTAGCTGCGGCGGTTTCTTCTTCTGTTTCCGCTTGCCTGTGAGGCGTTTCTGGAGAGACCATTGGGGTTCGGCTTCTAAACCCGAGCCTCGCTTGACTGTGTCTCTTTCTTCCTCTCCAGACCTGGCACAGGATTCCTGTCAAGCGAACAGCTAAGCTAAGCTAAATTGCAATAGTGAACGCCGTCTGAGGAACGGAACATGCCTGTCTTGCCTCATTCTCTGTGCTGGAGACCCAAACGCCGCCGTCCTACTTACTGTACAGTACAGGACAGTACTATAGAGTGAAAAGCCCACACACACCCCCCTTTCCCACCCCCGGTTTTCTCTTGTCCTTTACCTACGCCCCAGTTGCAAAAGGCCCTTTATATACCGTTGTGGCCGGGTGACTGCAATCCCAAATCTAGCCCGGGATATATTTCTTGTTTGGTGGTTTAGACTGGGGCGGGGGGGACAGAACAGCATCCAGCAAGCAATGGATGGGCCCTGTCCTTCTTGGCTTCTGGAGCTGTCTTATCTTGCCAAGCCGTACAGACCTGCGAGACTTGTCCATTCTCTCCCTTTTCGCTTGTGCCCAGGAAGGACTCGGAAGATATACGTGAGTATCTTAAAATTTGCATCCACAGATCCGCTTGACGATGATCCAAGAAAGTCGAGAACGCCCGGCACTATCTTATGCTGTGTCATTTCTCTTATTCCAACCTTGGCAGATATTACATTGCGTGCTTGCTCGCTTCTCGGAATCTTCGTCAGTGTGTATTCAGAGGCCTACTATGACCCCGGAAATGCTACTCTTACCCGCTCCAACTCCTCCGCCCTTCATCCTGTCTGTTCCTATCCTCCCATCTCTACAACCCTCCTCTTGGCCAGTATCACAGACCGGCTTCTTGCTTCTGGAAAGGAAGAAAGCAAGGGTCATCCTTCCATGTGTGAAGCCTCGTTCTCGGTGCTCTGTCACTGCCTTCTCTCTCTCTATATTCAGCTCTGGCCTCACGGCTTTGCCGCTACTGGTACCGGCTCCATTTCCCAATGCGAACCGGGCCGATATGCTGTTTGAGGCTAGGAACCGTCAAAGATATGGCTAGCTTCGCCTTGTTTAGTGCTCTGGGGCCGCTGGATGTACTCTCTACGCCCGATTCAAAAGAAGCCGCAAGTTGATATGTCCATACCACGACGTCTGGCATATATCAGATCACGTACTGCATCCACAAACCAAATCATCACGATATCTGCCCCCCGTTCAAGTCATACATGTCCTCGCACTTTTGCTGGCTCTCCAACTATGGCCTGATACTTCAACCTTTTCGCCATTGGCCCTTTGCCACTATCAATCCGATGTATACGGACATTAGGGTTATAGCCACCATCGTGGAGGTGGCCGCGACTGGTGCTTCCAGCACTCACGATGTGAGCATCTACAGACTGGCCCTAGCTAAAGCCCGCTGACTCCCTCCCCCAAGGCGCTCCAGCTAATACTCCAGTCTGTGAAATGCGATGCAACTCTGAAACCGAGTGTCTGTCGCCGTACTCGCACACTTGCACTCCCTATAGGATCAAGGTATCATATCTAGACCGGGAGGCCCTAACCAACATCACCCAACTGCATGTGACGGTCCGGCCGTAATTTGCCTCATGGCGCCAGGGCTGCAGCTTGCGACCTGGCAATCTAACTTGTCCCATCCACTTGCGTGGTATCTCAGGCCCCGTAGTGCCGGGATGTGGACGCTCCTCCTGTGCAGCTCTCTCCTGTGAATGTCCAAGGTGTTGCCAATAGCCTTGTGATATGTGGTATATTGCTTTGATGTGGTGCCCTACGCGGCCGGCAGTCTACGTGTGCATGTGGGTGCCGAGTATGCATACCTCGGGAACTCCATTGACTCTTGCTTCTTAAATGCCAGAAGTACTGTCTAGAGGGAAGCCAGATGGCCGGAGAAA
The DNA here is from genome assembly GCA_001510565.1 of Knoxdaviesia proteae. NCBI lineage: Eukaryota > Fungi > Ascomycota > Sordariomycetes > Microascales > Gondwanamycetaceae > Knoxdaviesia > Knoxdaviesia proteae. The sequence goes on along the minus strand of LNGL01000011.1, from coordinate 372,335 downwards.
GGGAGTTCCTGCTTCTCATTGCAATGGCGAGCTTCCGTCGTGAGCAAATGAACGAGTGACCACTCTGGCTCACTCCTTGTGCAAAGTCGAGTGACTCTGGGCTCGATCCAGAGAGCAAGTTGAGCATGTCCTTCGTCTATAGACAGAGAGCGAGTGTGATGTTTGAGTCTAATTGCTTCTTCTCCTGTGTGTCTAGACTACCCTATTACCGACCGATTCGACTCACGACAAGTTCAGCTCGAAGTTTGAATCGAGTTCATCTCCGGCCAACTGCTGGGCCCCGTGGACTAATGAAATCATGTGGTTGTATTGTGTCAGTCATCAGAACGATCCGGACTGACGATATCGGCCTTCCATTGTGTACGGAGAAACGTCTCTCATGTCCTCGCCAGAAGAGCAGTGTCCGTTGAATGACACTTCTGGCGATGGTTTCCAGTCCCCCTGAGTACTTGACTTCATGGCGATGCTTTCTTTCTACACCGGCGATGAGCTTCCCGGTACGCTAGGCGCTATACTCTGCCGTTGCGACGGAAATGGCTTTGAACTAGCTTCTCTTGGAGAGACAAGGCTCTTCGTGGACCTAGTCCTAGACGTTGATTTCATTCCCGTTAACACAGCGGATTGAACTCATCTCAAAGTCCCCAGATCAGTGTCATAATCACAATCCACCGGACGAGAGAATCGTCTCTCACGCTGTTCGGTTACGACCCCCTTGAACATGGAGAAATGTCTGATGATCTTTCCTTCTGAACAGCTGCCCCCGTGGGCAGTAGCCAGCCGGAAAAATTCCAGAACCGTGATAGCTAGTACTGGAATCGGTCATCGTCATGTGTAACGTCTTCTAACCATCGGCACTGAACTCTAGTTTGCTGTTCTTTCATACCACAATATTCGGAGCGATATCCCACAAGAGGGAATGCTCTCACTAATAGACTCACTGACGTCTATCTCATTTCCATTACAGGCCGAGTGGTTTTCCGCATTCTGCCATGTAGAGGCCTTTCCCTCCCATTCAACACTCAACCATTGACGAACGACACGATTAATATGCCGCTGGAACTTTCATCCTGTTCATACTGTGATCAGAAGCAAGCCTATCATATGCTCCGCTCCATTGTGACACTGGCGAGTCATTCACCTGTCAATATACAGCCATACCTGCACCGTTGCCCTGTGGGCATCCCGATGCCACTGATACAGGACATTGAGACAGTTTTCTGGAAGCTACCTGGCGGACACAGACTGTCTGTCTACCTCATGTGACCCCATTGTCGATGAACTTTTGATTCATCGGCCGGTTGGATATCCCCACGCGAGAGGCTCGAGCAGCAAGATTCAGGGCAGAATCAACTCAGGCACCTTTTCGACCACGTTGGGAAGACTTGGGAAGACCCTTATGAGAGATTTTAGTCATGCCTCTCTCCATTCATAGCTAACATCTCGGCACCGTCAGGAAACCCCTTGATCTACCCTCTATCACCGCGGCAGAGGGGAACCCTTTGAAGAGGTATAACGAATGCACAGCGTCTTTGGAGTTTCCTGCGGCGGCCACAGTAGCATACACAAGCCATGCGGGCACTCGCCATATCTGAGATGGCGGCGCACCGTCCATATGCCCTTCAAGACACGCCTTTTTGGATGTTTCCCATGAGAGAGGCTTTCTGCCCCCTGGGGCGTGTTCGTTGCACCATCGTTGCCACGAACCTCATGAAGAAAAAAGACGCGAGTTCGTCACGATGCCTTAGGCCAATCTCGACGTTTCTTGAGAACTCGTAGTACAAACATTCTTTGCTAGCACAGTAGCTCTTCGAGATACCTGACGTATGGTCCCCAACCGATCGAGATAGACCCTGTGGGTAAAACCCTTATTACGAAACCCTGGAAGAACCTTCGCAAACCCGACGTCTAGACTCTGGTCTGAAGAAACCCTAATGTATAGCCCTACACACATACTCTAAATCGTTTACATCTGCGTCAGGACGCGAAGGCCGACAGCGGACAAGCTTTCCAGAGAGATTGTGGTACCCTCAGTGATCTGGATTTGGCAGATCGGAAGATCGCTCCAGTCTTGCCCTTGTCACCTTCCTGTACGTCGACATTCTTGACTGCACGGGAACTCTGTATGACCAAAATCGGGATACAAGCATTTCGGGTGTTGGGCAGCAGCAACATGCATGATGGAGATATCATGAAGACTCTGGCCGAGTGGAAAGGCCACGACTACAAAGGGATGCGTCCCTTGAACAGTCAGGAATAGGCTCACATTAGTTCTTTCGCGGGGTGTCCACATATCCGACTCACCATTCTGAAGACTCTGGAATCCACAATGACATAATTTAGGGCAGAGAAACAAGCTTGATTGCCAGGTTCGGGATGCTAGGTCATCCATTTATAAGCCCTAAAAGTGATCCTTCACCGAATCTTCCGAGTGTGGACAACAGACGTCCGGGAGGCTGGGCCTTAAACCGGAGTGGCAATTATAGCGAGAAAAAAAACAGCATCACGACGGAAATGGAGCGAAGTTCTCTGGAAGCACGTGTGTCTAGGATAGAACCGAACCTAAAAGAAAATGCCCAGTATGGGCCCGGTTGTCGCCAGGCCGGGCCGGGTGGTAGGGCTTTCCATGGTCGGCCCTGCAGGCTATTCTCGGTGCTGCCAAGACATCCGAGCACCGGCTACATGGGCCCGAACTCGCATCCAGGCCGGGGGCAGGACGTTGACAGACCTCATGTGTCTGACTGTGAAGATACACAGTAGCCCTAACCCGGGAGGACCGGGGTTGAGGGCGGAGACATACGGAGTCGCAGACCTATACGATACAGGAACAGTCGGCCCATCCCGTGCCCCCGAGCTGTCGGCACTTGCAAGTTAGGAGAAAAGATACTGATTCGGACTAAACACCATTTTTTTCAACCATGGGGTGATCGACAGGGAGTTGGCAACCCTTCCGGATACGAGAGGCGTGCAAGTGACAGATTACTCCCGTATATAGGATGCTCCTGAGGGTCCTTCAGCGATGTACTAAATCAGCAACCATATAGCAGTTTCGTGTCTAGTTCCCCTGAAAGTCTGCCGCAAAAGGCGAGGGGCACATGTCACGCTGCTCTCACCGCCACGGGGTAAACAGCACACATTCACGTGTATAGGAGGTTGGACTGGGTATAGTTGCAACCGCTACGAGAGACGCTTTCAATGAGACTTTTAAGGGGGCAATGGCAGTGGAGACATTCTAACTGATTATGATAGCGGAGGGGAAGAAGGTTCACGATAGAGACATGATGTTGTGGTACCTGAACAGGCGCGGTAGTTTATTCCCACCGCTGAATCGGGTACAAACAACCTAAGGCTGTAAGGATGGGTTGAAATGAGGAGGTTTACCCATCCGTAGGGGTCCTCCCCGAGTGTAACACATCACATTCCCGACACTTCTTACAACCGCCTTGACCCTACCCGTACAGTATGTTGTATACCGGATGTATATGTACTGTACATTCAACAATAGCGAGGCGGGAGATTGGATACCATCACTCCGGGCCAACACGGGACCTAATGCCTACCTGAGCGCTAAGACGAACTCGGAGGGTGTAGACAGAGACCCGAGATATCCCAGAGCGGTGAAGGCGACCCCTGTCTTCAATATACTCGCTCAATTCGACTCTTATCCAACCAACTTGCCAAGGGCGAGTCATTGCACCCCCAATGGTGAGGTGGACCGAAGTAGCTATGGAGGATATGCAGGCTGCCCTGAGTACCTTCGCACGAGCAAGGTGGGATCGGCCTCTCGCAGTAAGCAACAGACCTCGTTGAGTCGGCGCAAGACCCCAGAGACTCAACATCTGGAGTCAAGACATCCCATGGGAATAGAACGGGGGCAGTCGACGAGGAGTCAAGCAATCCCACCCCACAGACCACAACGGGTGCATCCAGAATACCTGAGAACTCCGCGCCTGAGGCAAAAGAAACTTACCGGTTCCAGACGCTTGGTATGGTCTGTTCTCGCCAATAGACAGACAGTCCAGTGGCCAGCGAGAACGACTCTGAAGCATGCCATTAAGTGGAAACAGTTGTAACAGGGGATGTGCTGATGTGGACATGAGATGATAGGTGAAAGAGTCCAAGTTTGCCACTTGGGGTTCCTAAGGGACCATGAGGTGGCAAAACCACCAGCCATGCGACGAGCCTTGGCCTTGACTGACAAAAGGAAAAACCTTAGAATCTCATCGCGAAGTATCTTCAGAATCCAAGGGGAAGAGAAAAAAAAAAGAAAGGGGAAGAGGCGAAGCCGGAGGCGGAGACTTCAAGGCATAGCACTTCGCTCTGCTCAGGGAACCTTATGTTGTTTAAGCATGTCTGGTGCAGTGATGATGAAGATAGTTGGCCACTCAATCAAAACATACAACCACTCTGTCCTATGGTGGCAAACTTAAGCCTCGGCTGGCAACATCACCAGCAAAACCAGAGGGAAGGAATTTCTTCGACGGGAGATTGCCTTATGTGGCGGTGCACCCTTTGGGAAAAGTATTCTTCAGTGCTTTGGGAAGGCATCTTGGGATTCCTGTAAACCAGTGCTTAGGCGAGCCGAGACCGGACATGAGCCTCTTTTGATACTTTAACCAATATCGCCATCTTCCACGATGATAATGCAACTCTTCAGTGGCAGATCTTCCATGGAAGAACTGTCATCAGACCCCGAAGGATGGAGTCTGACAGTCCTCGGGACATGGGAAATATCAGGAAAACAGAGGGAAGCCAGGCTTAAAATTCATCCCGCGGAGTGCACTGAAGACCACATGCCATCCGTCAGGACACCCCAGAGGACTGCAACTGTTGCCGCTGGTTGAAGAAGTATCACGAGCTCTTGTGAGTCGCTTCTTCGTGGTCCTTCAACCCACTCAGACTCTGGGCTTCCAACAGTCTTCACGGAGAAACCGGCGTTTGGCCCCGCGATGCCGAGGACGCCGCTCGGAGCACAGAATAACCATGGTCCGAATTCGAGTGAGGCAAGAGAAAAAGGGGGGAGGGGAATGTTTGTTCACCCCGGAAAAGACCACCGCGACGCGTATACACCAGCCTAGATGGTCCTGTTGGACAGAAGACAGGCATGCATGTGGCACGCTTCCTCAGGCCTGAGGCAGACAAGAGGGCTGCAGACAGAGGCTCTTTTCCTCTCGCTCTGGCTCTCTTTCTCTGTCTCCGAGTCCGGCCACCGCCCATCTTTCACATGCAAGTCAAGGACAGCATTATTTGCCACGAGACTCTCTGGATGGCCTCCAAGCCAGTGAAGAGGTCCGGAAACCATGGAGTCGGATCTCTTCGCCCTCAATACTTCACTTTTACCCTGTATATCAATGGCCATGGAGACGAGGGGGACCCACAGAAACACAATCACCATAACCGAGCATCCAAGCCAGAAAGAAGACGCTCCAAAGTCCCCCTGCTCACCCCATTTCAAGGGGAGTCAGCGGTCTCCACCATGAACAGCGGGAGTCGGAGATTAATGGGTTGATTTCATTTAGGCCGGCCGCTCATTTCCTCTAGCCCGCTGAGAAGAGTGCTCCGTTGAGACGAGGAGAAACGCATCGGTGGCCCTTTCCCACCCGGAAACCCCGCGGGATACCTGGGAAGAACAGCCGGTAGCGACGGCTGAGAGCTTGCGTGACTGTGAGTATAAGTTCATGTACCAGTACTTGGCCAGTACCTAAAGAAACATATCTTGCAAACCGTGGCACCCATCTTGGGTGCCCATGCCTAGAATATCCGATATATCAAGCGGCCCTAGCCTCCAAGCGTTAAGCGAACGAAGGAATGACAGCTGAGAACCTGAAATGTTGTTCCTCGCTAGAGACGTTGCTGACCTGTTTGGTTGGGCTGAGCCCAGAATGGGGCAGACACCCTGTCCAGCCGGGCAATTGATTCGACTTACACACCTCCATTCCTGGTCACTCAAGCAACCCGAGACAAAGACTGATATCTTTGAGTCTTAGGCATAGACCAACCAGGGAAGAGGACAGTATATGTGACGCAAAAGTTTCAACTTCTCAGCTCGGAGGCGAGAAAAGGAAAAGAAAGAAGATAGAAAAAAGCAATGAGTGAAGAAAAGGAGTAATAGCAAAGAGTGAGCACAGTTTGTCTAGTAAGACTAGCACGTTCCAGGCACACGCAGCCTGGATGTCCCGCTTACCCGGTAAGAAGTATCGCCGGAGGCCGAAAGCCATCCCGTGTTTCCGAAAGCCAATACGCCGCACGGTAAAGTCCAGGGTTTTCAGGGGCGGGTCCGTGTGGATTTACAAGATGTGGTGAGTGAGGCAATGAAAAAAGAACACCCCCAAGTAATTCTAGTGGCCGGTCTCCAACAGGGGTAAAACAGGAGGAGTCTGTTGTTCGAGAAGACTGAAGAGCCACATTCGGGGGCCTCAAAGGACTTGAACGTTGCCATCACTGCTCCGAAGGGTGGCGACAAATCCAGACATCTCCAGCCCTAAACCCAGTTCCAAGCATTCACTCCAAAGAGTGGCTGTAAGGAGTGAGGCCAAAACCACTGGGCGGTTTGCTCCATGAGAGCATAGTTTTGGCTCCCAGGAGCGATTGAGACCACGCGGTCAAGTTTTATATGGGAAATACCGCCGATACCCCTAAACCAACATTTACCGCGAATGACTTTGCTTCACACCCTCATCTGAAGGGTCTTCTCTCCGTGGCTGATCGTGTGGTTTCTCGTTGAGCGAATGAGAGGGACGCATCCAACATCTTCAGGGATTCTTTGTTGAGGTTATTTTGGTCCCGCCTAATTCACAGGCCGCTAGGCCGCCCGAGGGTTCAATAATAGAATAGATTGAGCACTCCCTGGTAGCCACGGCTGGTACAACATCCATGGAGACTCTAGTCTCATGTGATGGTGTGTAGGGTGGTGGTGTACAGTCTTAGAAGTGGATGGGAAGCATCACAGAGCAAGACAAATGGTAACGTGGATGGCGACAGAGACTCGGGTTCTCGGGTGTGGGAGAGGAGGAGCCCGAGCCGATGATCTATCTGCAGGGCCGAGGGGGCCAAAGAAGAGCTAGCCCTGGAACTCAGCTCATTGGAGGCAGTCCAGCCCACCGTGAGTAGAGAGATATCTTGAATGCCAATGGGAATGAAGTCTCGAGCCCCGATATTCAACTTCAGGCATATCGAGGAGGGGTGTGGTTGGACAAGGGAACATCAATAGGTGCTGGGGGTCTTGGGGGTATGAATGATATCCATTACTGAAGAAGAAAGGGAAGAAAGAAGATGAAAACCAGGCTCAACTGGTGGCAAAAGTGAGAATTTTCAGCCAGTCTCTCGGGAACTCTTTGGACACTCAGGCCAATGTCTAGCCTGATGGATGGTCGTATCTGGGAGACGATGAACAGATGACCGAAAACAGAATCCAAGGCAGTGCCCCCTCCCTCAGAGGGGAGATTTTCTTTCTTTCGTAAGAGAGAAAAAAGGTCCGACAGCAAACGAGGCAAATGCACTCGTTTCCAGAATACACCACTCGAAAGCTGTAAGAGGGGGGCTGCCCGATGAGTAGACCAAAACAGACTCAGCGCGCAAGACCGTTGACCAGGAATGCCTGTATCCCCATTGCAGTTGCAAGCGGCCTTCGCAGTCAGGGGCCACCCATATCTCACTCATGTCGATGTGGCCAACGAGCGGCGGCGACTTGAGCATCCAAAAAAGGAAATCATGTGTAAAGGGCCGAACACCAGCCACAGGGGAACGATGACGAAGCCAATTGAGCAGAGGAATCTTCAAAGTCTCTGACGCACAAAGGCGAGAAGGAAGCTGAAAAAGCGGTCCTCAAGGATAACACGAGACTTAACGATGGGGAGGGAGGCGAAAAGCAGCTGTAGGGAGATAGGACAACTGTTCGCGGTTATTGTTCTGGTCTGGAAGTCCAGCACCAAAATGCAATCTCTCCTCCCTTATAGGGTCCTCGTCTTGCCCCGTCTTTCGCTAGCGTGCTCGACAGAAGTTGACGATAACCACCCCTTTTGTGAGAGTGCAAAGCTCATGATGTCTCAGCTCCAGCTGCGGGTCATCACCTTTCGGCGGGAACACGGTGGATCTGAGAACAAGCGGGTAACACGGGATTGGGGAACATGGACAAGAAAATTGCCGCTAGGACCAATGCCATGATCCCAAGTCCCAGGGTTGGTGGGAAGGAGAACAACGAGACGACAGCTGGAAGTCAGAGCGAGCAGGAGGACTTCATCTGGCCGGAGGGTACGCCAGCTCGGAGGCGAGGAGGGGTGGACATGACGACACGTTTCTAAGAGCAGCACCAAGCAGATGGCTAGGCGAGGAACATGCCAGCTGGAAAGCAAGAGCTGCGAGGTATGAAAGGGGTGCCCGTTCAGGCGAAGCGTAGAGGAACACGAGGGAGGGAGCATGAGGAAGAAAGCAAGGGGGGGGAGGGTGGTTAAGCGATGTCGTCCTCATCCCATTAGAAACCGACTCGTGCAGCCAGCCGACACCCGCCGGGGCCACGTCTTGCGACAATAGGAGGAGGGGCAGCGTCATGACAATGACCTGCATCGAGTCTGGATGGCAACAACGCATTGCGAATCGAGCACCCCATCCAGCCAGTCGGGAAGGGCGACGTGGGTATAGACATCCGATATCGACACAATCCAAATCGCCGGGACGCACAAGAGAGTGGTGTCGTGTGTCATACGAGGCGACGGAGCTCAAAAAGGACTCCTAAAACATGCAGGGACGGCGTTAAATATGGATTTGGAAAAAGAAAACACCGGCTTTGCATTGACCGTCACCTAGATTTTCTCTTCTTTAATACTCTCTACCATCTTCAGCCTCGGGTTACGAGTCTTGGCTGAAAGTCTGCTTCGTATAAACCCTCAACTGGGGGGGGCGTTTGATGCCGAATTGCCACCAGACCTCAGCCAACAAGCCAACGACTGGATCAGACAGCACCGAAAGCGGAGGCAGGAAACAACAATGACAGCTGAGGTGGAATGCATATTAGACAGGCAGTGTCTCTGTGCATGAAGATGGTGCCAAGTAGGATCCATTTCTTTCCGAGGAGAGGAGATGGTTAAGAGAATCAGCTTTGAATATAGGTGAAGATGGGCGAGGGGCGAGGGGAGAGGAAAATTTTACCGGCAGAGCAAAAACGCACGCACCACATTGGTCCCCGGAAAAATGAAAAGAGGGCGAAAACAAGCCGATGGAGGCCACCCGCATCGGACTGGCCGTGATGCATGGGAAAGAAGAAACAAAAGCATGGCATGCAGGACAAGATAGAGTGTGTCGGCCTTACAAGGACGAATTTAGGTATCAGAAACAGTTAGCTTGGCCGAGATGTGGCTCAAACCTTTGACACCTGCCAGCGCAAAGAACGAGGCGCAGGCGTCCCTATCCAAGAGAAGAAAGAGGAAAAGAAAACGTGGTGAGGCCCGGTGGACGCACAACGCATGGGCGTGTCTCGGCAGGGGAGAGAGAGGACGAGAGAATGACAATGATCGGAGGGATGACGACATCTTCACGAATTCTTCACCAAGATTTTACGAGAAAAGAAACTGAAGAGCGAAACCCGGAGAAAGAGGAGAGAAACAGAAGAGGCAAATTCCTTGTCGATATGGCATTGTGAGATGCGGTTGAAGGCCTCCCAAATTTATGGAAATGCTAGAAGCATCTTAGAGTATTAGCAGAGTACATCTTATCAGCCCATGTGTTCCCGCAAAGACTATGTACCGACCTAACATTTCGACCCAGCCCGAGTTTCGCGCGGGCCGTCCCGACTCGACTGACTGACTAATCGGTGGTTATGTAATGCACGATATCAAACGGCCCTGGGCTATTTTGGGAATATTGGGATCTTTCTTTCGTTGATCACTGATCAAGATATTGTCGCCTGAGTGTCTTTCTCCGGCTCGGATTTTCTGACTTGAAAACAATACGGAGCGACAAACTTTAGAAAGTCCGCCCTCACCCTCTCTGCTACTCGTAGAGGCCAAGACTACAAGCCGGCAGTGAGGCCATTTCCTTGATGGCCGTCTTTCCGACGAGCCCTCCCCCGCAAGAATGGAAATGCATTTTACCCAGGAATCACCGGTCTGGGGCGTGAGAGACATGGACTCAGGAACCAACAATGTGCTTTGTAACCTGCGGCCGCTCAATTCAAGGTTGAATATGGAACCAACAGGCCGCCTACTCGCATGTTCAGCCCTGTTTAGGGCCATGATGCAGTCCCGAACACGCCTTGACTCCTTCATAGAGCCGAAATCTTCGGCGATTACTGGGCTGCGCGGTCTGATTTGTCGCTGTGGCCCAACATGGCTTGAAAATGCGATTTGGGGGAGCCAAGCAGGGAGCATTCCTCCACAGCTATTTGCTGCAAGCGGAAAAGCCAATCCGGCTCATATCTGGCCTTACATACAGGCGATATAAATTGAAGACGCGGTTAATTTCTCCTCGTTGGGCGAATCTCACGGTCGTGCGTTGGGGCCGGTTGTTGGATGGTTTCCCAATCCCGCCTCTGATTCATATCCTGATGAAACGCTGCACGGCTTCCTTCATTGCCGAAGCAGGGTCTTGACCTTCCGCTGTACTGGTGAGAACCGAAGATCGCTTGGACATCATCCCTGGTGGAGTATCATCCGGCTCTCCAATGATCTTGTTTGCCCTTTTCCTGCTCCTCAGTTCTATACATAGAAAATCCAGCTCGTCCGTGTCTCCAACAGTCTGTACCAACGAACGTGCGGCGGGAAGCTCAATGCACCGTGCCGGGCCCGCGGGGGAAACTATACCAACTTCTGGGTGCAAAGTCACAAACGACGATCTGGGTTGGGGATTCAAACACCCCTATTTACGAGACATGTCGTTTGTTATCCCAGTTGCTGTCCGTCTGTCTCATTCAGGCGGCTTGCCCATCCCCACCGGGATTCCAAACATCCCCGTATCACACAGCGGAATGAGGTGCCGCATCACCAGGGACGACCCAGCGGTGGACAGGTATCTTTCTTCTGTCTCCGATACTTACAAAACGGCTAGGTCAAGACACCCCAGCGGCTTTGGTAACAGTGGCCAATACTACCTCCGGGGTGGGGCGCAGTGCTGAGGCCGAACCCTAGTCAACCCCAAGATACTTGAGGTGTAAATGGCTACTCAACGGCTGCACAAACTGCGTGGTCAACAGTTCAAACGCACAAAGTTGCGGGGGAGGGTGTAAGCCCTGTGGAAAATTAATGAGACCCAGGTGACCATGAATAAAAGCACAGGGCTTCGGCGGTTTGTATGACGTCCATTTACTTGCTCGACAGTGCATCAAGCACTACAACCTTGAGCTGCCAAGCACGCTCCACCACGACTGCACTTGTTCGTCGTACGATGTGTTTGCCCTGGAGGGAAGGTCGGCCGGCCAGGCTGCGACCGAGGGGAGGGTTAAGTGTTAAGTGGAGGTGAGGTGAGAGGTTTTCATGCGGCGCCGAACTCCCCCAAAGAAAGAGAGAATGCACGAGTGTACCAGCATCCTTCAGCACTGCCCCCTTCTGCCCCCCCCCCCCCCCCCCCCCC